>LIHB01000127.1:0-71267 GCA_001297265.1 Mycosphaerella arachidis
AGCTATCGCATGGTTATATACGTCCATTATGTAGTAAGATATAAAGGTGAGAAGAATAGCCAAGAAAACGCGTCGCGTGCCTGATGTGCGACCGTGCGCGACGCGCACATGACTTCTAGGTGCCTGAATTTATGCCTGATATTCTACGCCCCAGCAGGCATTGGAGTCAGACACCCGGTCCGTACACAACAACAATATGACTACTCAATCCCAAGGATCGGTCTCGATCTTTACCTTTCATTCACTCCGAATAGACCACACATTTTTCACCCCGCACCCCGACCTCGGCAACTCAGCATCATACCATACCATACCGCGCCTCGAGATCTGACGATGGACTCCGCCATAGACCTAAATGATCCTCAAAAAGCACTCTCGCTGCAACACATCCGCTACCAACTCATCCGCCTCGAAGACACAGTGCTCTATAGCCTGATAGAACGCGCGCAGTTCCCGCTGAACAATGCAATCTATACACCTGGTGCCATCCCGATCCATGGTTCTGGACTATCTTTCTCGGACTGGGTGCTGCGGGAACAGGAGCGCTTACAGTCAAGGATACGGCGATACCAGAGCCCTGACGAGTATCCCTTCTTTCCCGACGCCATGGAAGAACTCATTCTACCACCCATTGACTACCCCAAGATTCTCTGGGACAACGACGTAAACGTCAACACCGAGCTCAAACAACGCTACATCGCCTCGATCCTCCCAGCAGTGTGTCCAAGCAGAGAACGAGAAGAGCGATCCCGCGAGGCGCAGGAAAACTATGGCTCTGCAGCGACGGCAGATGTGACATGTTTGCAGTCGTTATCGAGACGCATCCATTTCGGAAAGTTCGTCGCCGAGTCGAAGTTCAAAGAGGATCCAGAGAAGTTCGTGAGATTGATTAAGGCTGGAGACACCAAGGGGATCGACGAGGCCATCACAAACATGGCAGTGGAGCGACAAGTGCTGGAAAGGCTGAGGAAGAAGGCGGAGATGTATGGGCAAGATCCGAATCTGAAAGAGGAAGGACCAACGAAGATTCCGGTGGACGCGGTGGTCAGTACGTATAAAGATCATGTGATACCTATGACGAAGGTGGTGGAGGTGGAATATTTGATGCAGAGGTTGAAGGGGACGGAGTGGGAATGAGCGCGTCCGGTTGTGGTCATCCCTTGAAGCGGCTGCTGTTTTGGATATCCTGCAAATGAGATGCAGCGCGACATCTCAAGTCCTTCTCGCAGCTCTGACAGGACATCTTACAGTAGATGCGTAGACGACGAAAACGTGCCGCGAGGCCTTTCTACAATGAGGTCATTGTTGCCGACCACGCAGCTGTCCATTCCTCGGCGAGATACTGGCTCATCATGGCGCTTGCTCATCTGCGTTGTCTGTCGACAACGATATCTTCACACAGCTCGCACCATGCCAGCGCTCGCTCGGGTACGATGATCATTGCTGAGATGCACATTTTCAGCCCTGTGCGAGAAGGGATAGTCGTCCGCAGCACAGAGCTGACGCCACGGACGCCATTGGCGAATTGCCTCGTGCTGTGGCATATTCACACTCGGTTCTGGCCTCAGGATGGATGCACGTCGGAAGTGTTCGCGAAGCTTGCACCAGTCACGAACATGGCATGAAGCCAACGAGGGACACTATTATGCAGAATGCGGGCTCGATTACATTTCGCGATCTTGTCTAGACGCACCGATTCATCTTCTGAGCTCCCTCAACATCACTTGCAGGTTTTGTGACCCGAGTTCAGCTGGCCGGCGACGATAATACAGCGTATGACGGACGCTTCAGTCGGCAAGCCCAATCCTGATGCGACCATCGTCGCAGAGCAGAGGGCGAGCCTTGCCTAGAAGTCAGCCTAACCGATGAGTCGAAGATTCAGAAGCATGGGTGACCAGCGCGAAGAGCATTGCAAGATCTGGGCACTGCTGGAATATCACCCGTGGTCGGGCTTCTACCATCGTACTTCTTGGTCTTCGCGTTCCTGGCGTGTCGAAATGACAATGCCGAGATACTTGACGGAAGCCTCGCAGAATGGCTGCTACAAGCTGTTCGATTTGTAATGAGGTCGAGCCGATCACCAGCGGTGATATATCACTGACAGCCCAACAGTCTGCCCAATTGTCCTCGCTGCCATCATCAGCCAGTTCATGACTGCCAGATCCTCATGGCGACCTGAGCAAAAGGTCAAGCTTGGCCTTCTCGAGAACCTTTCTCGGCAGTCGTTCATGGGTTCCGCTCTCTTGTCACTGGTCAAGCTGCGCGCTCTCGATGCATGGATCTGGCTCACTCTCTTAGTATGGTGTTTCTCTCCGCTGGGCGGCCAATCATCCTTGCGTGCAGTAACGTCTGATCTCTTTTACCGCCACACTTCAGGCTCCGTGCGCTATCACTCGCAGTGTCTCTAAGCGTTGATGCGGCCAACAGCTTCCTGAGCCCATTTGATTACATGGGCTGAGCAGCTTTCACTACCTTCTTCACAAGCCCCGGCAGCTTCGAAGATGGACCACAGGATATATATGGCAACGTGAATATCCAAGTGCTGGACTCCCTTGACGCAGCAGTTCATGGACATGGTTGGCATAGCATAAGTGGCGATCTAGGGCCGATGAAGATCGCATTCGCAGGCATCTCCATAGCCAATGTCTCTCCCCACGCGAACACATCGTTCAGCCTCGAGAATGTGTATATCTCATCAGACTGCAGTATTACTAGCCGGCCAGGATCCTGGAACATAGCTATACGCCTGGAACTTTCCTCTCGCAAGCAGCTTAAGGAACCTCGGCGATTTCACTTCGAGATCACGAATCAGGTGAATGCCGCCAACCTGAAAGGGCTCTCCTTGATGGGAGCGCTTTACATGCACCGGGCCTCGACGATTATGTCCGCAGACGGACCTCCTTTGCTGGATGGCGATATGCAGCAAACTGGCAACTCCACCGGTTCTCGAACGGTCGGGTTTCAATCTATTTCTTCTTTCAACTGGTCCATGTCCACGCTCACGGAGGCGTGGTGTGATTGGTACACTACCTATGTTGAAGTAGCTGTCCATTGTACAGGATGTGCCTCGAATTGCTCGGTCATGGCCATACGACAGTCCTCGCTGGAACGTCCGCCTAAAACAGCCACAATCCTGGACGCCCATGCGGCCAATACGGTCTTTGGTGACGGAACGTCGGCAAGCCTATTTCTAGGCAGTTTTGTGCAATCGAATATCGTCCTGCGAAGACTGGTCATCCTTCGAGCAGTATTTGCTGAATTCAGCGGCACCTTTCGAGGGCATGAACAATATATCGGTTTCACGCCCCCAACCTGGCATCAATCGGCGCAGAGGCGTTCTCATTGAAGGTCACGCGGGAGATTATCAAGTAGTGTGCGACACTGCTCTACGATGTCTTCAAGCCTACAACGAAGGAGCAACATCTATCTCCGAAGATACTTCGGGCTCACGTTTCAACAAGTCCGATGAGGATTACGCTTTCTTGACACATAATCACGGAATAAGTGAGGTTATCGCGAAGAGAGGTAGATGCCCTTCTCACACTGTAATAGCGCTTTCAACAAGCCATCGAGTTTCCATGATCTGACAGTAGTGCGCAACGGTAAGCAATGGACATGCCACAAATTCATCTCCTCGAGACAGGACAAAAGGAAACTTGACCCCAAGAGGACGACGATAGGGCCATGCAAGCCGTCTTACAATACTGCTACGCCCATGCTTACGATGATCCCGATCCAGAAGGGGCACCAACGGTTATCTTCCACATCCGCGTCTTCGGTCTGGCCGAGAATTATCTCGTCAAAGGCCAAGTCGACCTCGCATCCGATGGGTTCGCTGCTGCTGCCCCGAAAACCACTGCGAAAAACCTGAGTCTAGCTATCATAGAGGCTTACACTACAACGACCGACCCGGGCCATGTCTTACGATCAAGGATGGTCTCTCACATTCTCGGACATGTGTCCAGCCTACTCAAGACGAGCGAGACAGTGTTTGACAAGGTGATGGAAGAGACACCAGGATTTGCCGCAGATTTGGCACGAGCCATGGCTAAGAAAGAAGGCAAATGGCACGACTGTCCGACTGTCCCGATGACTGTCGGACCAAGTTCATAGCGGCTTTACACGAAGAAGATTTCTCACGGTATCCGGTAGTAATTTACATCGCATGCGTCGGAAGGAGTGGGAGGCGCATGCGACAACAGCACCGAGTGGGGTCAGGTACATACCATAGCACGAAATGTCAAGACATTATTATGTTACATGCACTGTACATTCGTCGTCGTTATGGGCAAAAAATTCGAGCCACTCCATCACTTTGCTCGACGGAGCCCGACATCAAGAGGTCGTTTCCACGATCAATTGCATACACAACACCACCTTGCCGGTAACAAAAGAGCAAAAGGAAAGGACTTATGCGAGCATTTTGTCACAACCGCTTCCGTGGAAGAATTGTACTGCCCGCCGGACTTGAACCGGCGCTGTGAGGATTATCAGTATGACATCCAATAAACCCGGATCGTCGATGCGGACGTACACCTTCAGTGTGATACAAGTGGCGGCGAAGCCATTTGTTAGACTGACGTGATAACTGTATCGATAGTCAGCACTTCGTTCGGTCGATTCAGATCGTGGTAGAACGAACCCAACTACACCAGGGCAGCTTGAGCTGGATGATGAGACTTGATTTAGTAATTGTTTATGTACCATTCGGCTAGTGGGCCGAGCTGAGGCCGGAGTGTTGAGTGGGAGGGGCATCGATGTTGGGCTTCGAGCGATGACGGAGGCAGATTTCTTCGACGAGGCTTGGTACAACGTTAGTCTCTGGAGAAACAGATTTCCAGCTGGAAAATCAAATTGGTGCATAGAGAATTCTCGGGATAAGTTCATTTCATCGTATGAGCCTCAATACTTGTATAAGCCATGCAAAAGACGCGACGCTCAACACGAACCTGCGTGTAGCAGTACTAGACCTCGAATACTCGGAGTTAGAACCATCGACAACTTTGGAAAAACAAAAGACTTAGCAGAAAACATCGACGCACACAAGGAAAACACGTCAACCTACTCCGGAGCATCAAGCGCACTCCAGCGGGGTACAGGCTCCCGGCCAGACCGTCCCGTTAGAGGCAGCGCGCTCACGACTCCCTGTGCTGCCCTTGGCATCAAGTCCTGCACCTGACCAATATTACTTGGCTGACCAGGAGTCTTGACCTCGAGCGGATCGCGCACCATGTATACTCGACCTTCCCACGGCTGTAGCTGCTCGCCGGGGTTCTGGATGTTGCTCGATACCATCCTGTAAGTATGACCCAACAGGTGACGCTGGAGAGTGTTCAGTGGTATGTCGTCGTCGGAGAAGTTGAGAATGATAAGCGCCGTCTGTCCATCCGTTGACATCTTGGTGTAAGTCATCGTCCTCTCGTTGGCAATGTCGTACAATGCGAAAGTGCCAAACATGAATAGCTCTTTGTACTCTTTCCGCAAAGCAATATGCTTCTTCCAGAAGCGCCATATGCTGTCAGGCTCAGATTGCTGTGCCTCAAAGTTGATGTAGGTGTAGTTGTCGTTGACTCTCATCCAAGGTATGTTGTTGCCGGTGAAGCCGCCGTTGGGAGAATTGGACCATTGCATTGGAGTCCGGCCATTATCGCGACCGACCTTGAAGACGCCTTCACGAGCTTTTTGGTGCGCTTGTGGATCCTCCTTGTGATGCGTCGCGATGTACTCGTTGATGTAGACTTTTGTGTCTGGATCCTTGAATTCGTCGTCGCCCCAGTTTGTGGGCATGTTGAGCATGCCGATCTCTTGACCTTGGTAGATGAACTGCGTACCAGAGAGGGTAGTCTGGAGCATCGCAAGAATCTTTCCAGCTTGCCGCCAGTATTTGCTCTTGGGAGTGGCGTATCGAGGAATGCTGCGGCCTTGGTCGTGGTTCTCCATGAAGACTGTGCCCCAAGCGTTGGTGTCTGTGATCAAGTTCTGAACCTTCTGTACGGTCTCCTTGAATTGAGGCAGAGTGTAGCTTGAGTTCTTGTCCATGTAGTTGCTGACTTCGTGCTTGGCGATTTCATCGGGATTGTCATTGTTGCCAAGCTTGACCATATCGAAGTCGAAGACCATGCTGAGCTCTTTCTCCTCCGGTCTCACGTAGCGTAAGAGCTCTTCGTATGGAGTCAAGGGTAGCTCGCCGACCAACATCAGATCCTTCTCAGGAAAGTCCGCTGCCATCTTCGCCCGGAGTTCCTTAAGCCAGACGTGCATCTTCGGTCCATTGATGTAGTACTTGCTGCCAGGCTGCCACTTCCCAGCAACAGTGCATGGTGCGTCCGGGTAGTTTGGATCTTTGCAGAAGCGGTTGGCTGTGTCAATGCGAAAGCCATCCACGCCACGCTCGAGCCAAAACTTGACCGCAGATTCGTAGATGGCTTCTCGCATCGGCTCGCACTGCCAGTTCAGGTCCGGCTGTGAAGGCAGGAACAGATGCATGAAATATTGCTCGCGTCCTTCGACCCACTTCCACACACTGCCGCCGAAAGCCGCACGCCAGTTCGAGGGTTCTTCGACGAGCTCACCATTGATGATGTTACCAGGACGCTTATCAGCCCACATGTACCAATCCGCTTTTGGGTTGTCTCGAGACTTCCGACTCTCCAGAAACCATGGGTGCTGATCAGAGGTATGAGTGATGACAAGATCCAATAGGACTTTGATCTCCCGATTATGCGCTTCCTCGATCAGTTGCTGCATGTCTTGAAGAGTGCCGAAATCTCTGTGCATTTCTTCGTAGTTGCTGATGTCGTAACCCCAGTCGTCCTGCGGACTCTGGAATGTTGGCGAGATCCAGATAACGTCGATTCCAAGGTCTTTGAGGTAGTCGAGTTTGGAGATTATGCCTTGGAGGTCGCCGATGCCATTACCGTCGCTGTCTTTGAATGAGCGTGGCCAAATTTGATAGGCCACAACACCCTTCCACCATGGCCGGCCCTTGATGTCTTGCAGCACGGGATACTCGCTGGAGAGATCTCCAGGCACACTGTGCACAGGAGTCGATTCCCTCGACTGGGGTGTGTCAGTAGGCGACTGAGTGACAGGTGTCCGGCCGTTGGTGTCAGCCTTTTCGGTCATGATGTGCCACTGTGCTTCACTGTTATGTTTGTGATTTGTGATAAGGCTGCTGTTACTGTGCAACATGACTGATTGAGGCATGGGAAATGTTAACTTACTATCGCATATACACGCGGTGCTTCGAGTGGTTCTCAATGTGTATAGACAGTGAATACTGACCGCAAGTGGTGGCGTAGCCCGCAGTATGATTGCTTATAGTAGGGAAACCCCTATTCTGTTGTCACCAAAGCATCACGATCTGTTAGGCTCGTTAGAAAGGTTTGCTTTTTGCGGCAGATCCGATATACCCTGCCGATCCCGCAGGCCAAACAGATGTTGACAGTATCCAATGATCAGAAAAGCTGACGACCGTATGCCGGGCCGTCTTTGCTGGGTTGGTGCTTCCACATAAAGCATGACTGATGTATTGAGAGACTATGTACGACTGCCAAAGGAAGAAGATGAAGCTGAATATGGATTGACTAAGCCTGCACGTGCTGCATACGTCATAACCCAGCCAAGTGGCATCAGGTGTTCGATCGGTCAGTCATGTCTAACAGAGTGACTTGAGCAATGGTAGTTGTTTTCATCAGGTAGCCATTTCCAGTGGTCTTGTCGCAGTGATTGGTATGACAGCCACCGCTGAACTAGCAGATGGCTGAGCATCACACAGCAGATCTTGACTTCTAGCTGACGGAGCCACTCGAGCCCACTAACAGGAGAGTCTTGTTAGCAAGAGCCTGAGCAGTGAGTGGTTTCAAGACTGATGCGGGTCTTTGTTGCATATGAACTGTCGTTGGTAGCTGTTCAGAGCATCGTTCCTTAGTCTCTCGCCTCTTGAGGGCAACGAAGTGCATCATCATTGACATTTGCCAGCCACTCATAACCTGAGTCGCAGGCTCTGATACTGATTTGAGAGCCGTAGAGCACCGTTGTGTTTCTGACAATAGTCGTTAGAATGCGGACGGAGTCACGTCCCTTTTCGATATGGCAGAGCGAGACGTGCCTCTCTTGCGGTCTGACCGTAGGTGAAGCCAACATACGTCGGCCGCGCAAGAGGCTCCCGGCGATCTCGGTGGGTTTGTGTCATTGCGTTGAAGAGTTGGCTCATACATCGACACGCTTGACGGGAAAAGGTGTTTGAGGAGGTGTCGTTGTTGTGGCTCTCGGCAGATGCAGGTCGCGAGGACGGGCCCCACCTCCACGTGTGCGGTCTAGTCCTATGCGGGATGACGGCGCGGTGCATTCGGGCCATGCTGCTCCACACGGACGAAGTGCTCGTTCAAGCGTAATAAGCGTAGCTAGGTCGATATCGCGCTGCGATATCATCCTGCCAGCCGTCCGCCGGTACTACTACTACTACTGTCTCCTGCTCTCGCTATGATACTCAGGTCCTCGTGTTCCGCACCCATTGATCAGTCGTTGACCTCACGTCCATTGGCCCGCCGACTGCAAGCGCGGAGTCGGGTCCATTCACGGCGGCAGACGGACGCAGCAGACATCGAAGCCAACTGCCACCCATCGTGCCTACATGGCTCGTAAAGCCAGACAGCGGATCAGCTATGTTCTGCCCTTGGCCAAATCTGCCGGTGGTCATCGGCTGGGCGTCAATGGTCTTGCAGTCGACTCTGCCAACTCTCTTCTATACTCGGGTGGTCGCGATGGAGTGATATGTGCGTGGGACCTCAATCTCGACCTTGAAAATGCCACCGCGCTCGACTACGATGCCAAGATCCCCCCGTCTCAGCCAACGACGTTTCGCAACCATGTCCAAGCCCACACGCATTGGATCAACGATATTGCCTTGGCGCATTCGAATCAGGCCCTCGTATCAGCTTCCTCGGACGTCACCGTAAAGGTATGGCGACCAGCAGCGACGGATGGCATGCCACCGCAGACCATAGGACTACACAGCGATTACGTGAAGACACTGGCAGTGCCATACTCAACCTGCGACTGGGTAGCGAGTGGTGGGCTGGATCGAAAGATCGCTGTGTGGGATCTCAACGGTGCAGGCCAAAAGCTGAGCATCGATGTGGCAGCAGATGAGGCAGCAAGTATGCTCAGCAAAGAGAAGGGCAGTGTCTATGCGCTGGCCGCGACCAACTCGTTACTGGCAAGTGGTGGTCCAGAGAGCACGGTGAGAGTCTGGGACTGCAGGACAGGCAAGAGGGTGACAAAGTTGGTGGGACATACCGACAACATCCGCGATATCCTCGTGAGTCAAGATGGCTCCACGATCCTGACTGCGAGCAGTGATCGTACCGTCAAGGTGTGGAGCACGATCGCAGGACGATGCATGTTCACTTTGACCATGCACGATGCGAGCGTTTGGTCGATGTTCTCTTCCGATTCGGATCTTTCAATATTCTACTCGACCGACAAGAATGGTTTGATCGTCAAGACAGACACACGAAACACAATAGAGCTGGACGAGGGTCTGTCTGTAGCTGTAGGTCAGGAACATGAAGGTGTGCACAAAGTCGTCACAGCAGGAGATTGCATATGGACGGCTACCAGCAGGCCAAGCATCAACAGGTGGCGGGACGTCAACACCGATAATGCTGAAATCGAAGTGCCGGATAACTACAACACACATAGACTGAGCTCCGCGACCGCCAGGTCAAGATATCCAAGTCTGCCCACGAGAGACAACTGCAGTCCCATGACGAGGGCGTCTACAGGCAAGCGACAGATACCGTTGAAGCACGCATTGCGATTGAGCAACACAGCGTACTTTCCCACGCCGCTGATAGAAGCCGGCGATCCGAATGGCATCAATGGTGGACGAAGATCGACATTGGACACTTTGAATCACGACACAGTGCTTGCACAGCCAGTCCGAGCGCAGCCGGAACTCTCGGTGGAAGGGCAGAATGGTCTCATCAAGCATGTAATGCTAAACGATCGGAAACGTGTGCTGACATTGGACACTGCCGGTGAAGTCGTGATGTGGGATCTGCTAAAGTGCGTGCCTATCAAGTCGTTTGGCAAGAGACATCTCGAAGATGTGAAAGAAGAAGTCACGACCACCGCTGCTGTGGCGAACTGGTGTACAGTTGACACAAGGACTGGTAGTGTGGCCGTTGTGCTCGAGGAGAACACGTGCTTCGACGCCGAGATGTATGCTGATGAGCTGGACTTAGATGAGAATCTTGGGTTTCGTGAAGACCAGCGCATCAATCTTGGGAAATGGGTACTGCGATATCTATTCAACATCCTAATCAGTGAAGAGATCAAAAGAGACGAGGCATATCGGAAACAGCTTCTGAACACGAAAGACCAACGATTGCAACGAGACAATGCTCCCTCGAGCATACAGCTACCACACATTTCCCTCAATGGATGGCAATCGGACGCACATTCTGCCACAACACCTAAAGCGAATGGCAATGGCACTAAAGCTGTGCAGACACCAGGGCTCCATATCGGACCGACAACACCAGGTGTCCAGCACTCGCCACTGCTTAGCAAAACCAACACCAACAATCTGCCGGGTACTACGGAAGAAGGCAGCTCTCTTGAGCGCTCGTCTTCGTCATCACAGCGTCAGTCAGGCGACAGAGGCGCAGACTACTTCTCGACTTCACGCCTGCCTAACACGGAGTTGACAACACCAGGAGCGACATCACAGCCGGCGTCTACACCCTTGGACACGCAAGATCCGTCAACACCTACGACAGAAGGGCCTCCCAAAGATGGCGAGACACCAAAGAAGGGCATGTTCGGCAAGAAATTCAGCATGGGCATGTCGTTCAGTGGTATGAAGAAGCTGGGGAAGACGACCACAAATACTGAGAAACCGGCACCCGTTGAAGAGGACAAAGTTGAGACCGAGTCAGATTCGCATTCGAGTAAGACGAGCAACAGCCGGCAGGTGGACGACAACTTCCTTGGCACAATCCAGAAGATCCGCTTCGCATACGAAGACTCGTTGCAGCAGCAGATGCAGAGCCGGCAAGCCGCAGAGAATGGCCTGCCTGTCACAGCCAGAGAGATCGAACTTCCCTCAGCGATCGCACCCTCGCTGCCAGCCGACACTCCTGTTCTCAAGCCACCGCTCAACACCACAATCCTTATCCAAGAAGACCGCCCCGAAGCTGGCGGTGTGGCCGATCTCTTCGAAGGCACAGTAGGCCAACTAGGCGAGATGGCAGATCTCGTCGAAAGAGCCGCGCCAATGTGGCTTGCAGAAGTCCTGCTCCGCAACCAGATTCCAGCGAAGGATATTGTTAAGATCAGTTTCATCCTGGAACCCTGGCAAAACTTACTCCCGTCCATTGCGGCTGATGGTAACAACAGACTCAATGCCAACAGAATGCTCCGAGCGAGGAAGATTATGTCATATGTGGCTGATCGGATAGAGCCTGCGTCCGCCAGAGAGGAGGATACCGAGGAGG
Organism: Mycosphaerella arachidis; assembly: GCA_001297265.1. Lineage (NCBI taxonomy): Eukaryota > Fungi > Ascomycota > Dothideomycetes > Mycosphaerellales > Mycosphaerellaceae > Mycosphaerella > Mycosphaerella arachidis. The sequence goes on from LIHB01000127.1 coordinate 11,505, forward strand.
CTCGATTAAGACCTGAGGAGTATCTTGAGTTGTGGTGTCAAAATCAGGTAAGACTACCTAGGATCACTCGCACACCGATGACTGACCTCTTCGCAGCTCGTTCCTCCAACTATGACTCTCATGACGATTCGGTCGCAACTATGGCGTGGTGGCGGAGATGTCGTGTTATACTACAAAGCTAATGGCCGGAAGACAATACGGCGCATACCAGAAGTCCAGGCAAGCTCTGGATACCCGTCCACGAAAACACCAGCTGCTCAGCGAGAGAGCAGCGATGATGGGTCTGGCGCACCCCCGGTTCCTGTCAACGCTGCAGCTATGTGGGTGAAGCCGACGTGAGAATAGACACAATGACGCCTAGCGGCCAAGCTGGGCAACTGGATAGGGTTCACGTGCAAATGCCTAGTTGGCGTGCCAAAAGGGCATCGGACGATGTATAGAATCGCGGCGACCAACCACTCCTGCGGCATTAATGAGCACAAGGCTCCCAGTATTGACTGACATGGCACCACTTACTTGACGTGCGTGAACCAAAAGTGTCCTGCTGACTATGGCGTTGCAGCCTTCGCGGTTCTTGATCATGGTCTGAGACGGCGAAGAAGACGTACACGATCAATTTCATGCACTCAATCTGAATCAAGCCAAGCAGAAACCACTCCTTTCTGCTGAAGCTTCCGGCCGCATCCACCATTCGTCATTCCCTGCAAGAATGTACCACCCTCCAACGTCCAAACACGAGAGTGTTGAGCAGGCCAAGGGAGAGGCGAAGTAGGGAAATGACTGGCATAGACAACATGGAGGCCCGGGTAGCAGCGGTGGGTGTTATGATGGACGATCTGGCTCTGAAGTAGCTATAGCACATGGAACATGAAACGCGGGGCATGCGTGAGGCGCCACAGGGTATTTCATGCATTCGTGGGTAGTCACTCGTCAGCACAGAGTCAGCGAAAGAGGGGGGATCTTCCCTCGAAAACACGACCATTTGAGCGATCAACGCCGTTAACGGACATTATCCACGTAGGCATAGGACATGCTGTAGTCATCGTCCTGCTTTACACTCACCTTAGGGCTCACCCATAGCAGACGAGAGTGATGTCCATAACAATGTGCAGGTGGAGTCCAGCACGACGACGACAGTGTAGCCACAGTCCGTGCTCGGTAGACATGCCGGCGTCTGTTCACTTCCGCCGCATGCATCATTCCCATGCGATCTACGTCGACCAACAGCTCGATTCTGCATTACATATCCACAGTACATTGTTACTGTCGCGAGCTGCATGCGACAGTAACAATGCTCCTACAACGCGTCTCGGGCGTGACCTTACACACCCTACCACCCACCACCCAGCGCTTACAGAAGACCATCAGAGGGGGGGGGGGCATGAATCAGCATGGCCAATACCTCATCTCGTTTCCCCTGAGGCAGCAAGAATATCCTCCTCTATCACGCCAATGAACAGTCTGGACGCCGTGTGCCATGTCTGCCTGCTCTTCGGCGCTTCGAAGCGCATCCTTCCGCCACGCAGCCAATGGCGAGCTATCATAAAGCCATCATCAAGCCAGCAACATGTCACCCTCCGACAAACAGCTCCTGCTCACCCAGCCCACCAACGCCTGCCACCGGTCTGAGATCGTCCGGTCACTGCAGCCGTGAACCCTAGAGCCACCTCCCGCTCTCCTCATCACCCACACGTTTTTGCCTTCATTGCCATGATTTTCAGCTGCTGCAAACACTATCCCCATGCATTCAATCTCTTGCCCGCGGACGGAGCTCTAGCTATACCGTGACGTAGCATATGTTCAAGGTGATGTGAGATGAGTACTAACGGCGCGAACGGCCACATCTACGCCGAGGATGAGCTGTACAGGAAATTGGCGCCAGAACGCAAGGAAATCCGCATCCTCTGTCTGGAGCAGGACAATCGTCTGGACAGGTTCGTGCAGAATGGTACTGTAGCGAAGACGCCACCAACACCGTCTGAATTGATCTTTCGATGGGAATACATCTCGTTGTCTGACCGGATCGTGCCTTATTACGATGCCATATCTTACACATGGGGCGGTGACGAAGCGAAGGCCATCGGCAAGACCATAGTCGTCAACGGGCGGTCGTTGACGATACCGAAGAATGCGCACGAAGCATTGTCAGCTGTCTGCCTCCGGCATGGCCACTATCGCGTCTGGATCGATGCGGTATGTATCGATCAGGAAGACAAGCACGAGCGAAATAACCAGGTCTCCTACATGGGCGATGTCTACTCCAAGGCTACTCGAGTCTGTATCTGGTTTGGCGAGGATAGCTCTGTCGCTGAGCCGGCTCTGGGATCTATTCGGACGTTGCTCCAGACCATGGACCCAACGCTACCTGATCGACTCAAGACACCACACTCGGGCTCGAACAAGAGTCCTCCCCTGAGCACAGATCCACGGAAGCTTTCCACATATTCGGGCTGGCCCTCAGTCTACTCACTTTACGCGAATCGATGGTTCACGCGAGCTTGGGTGATTCAAGAAGTGGCCTTAGCCAAACAAGCATTATGCTATCAAGGCAATTATCCTTCGGCAGTCGACTTCAACGAAGTTGCATTGGTTGCCACATATCTGTATGAAAGACGCCATCTACTCCCGAAGAACCCCAAGAAGAGCGCCCAGACCGGCTTCGAAAACGCCGCAACCATCTTCACCCTCCGCCGACACAGATCCCAAAAGCTAGCCAGCCTGCTCCGAGTCGTCTACACCTTCAACTGCGAAGATCCACACGACATGGTCTACTCAATCCTCGGCCTCCGCCATCGCTCCGCCCAAAAGTCCGACTCCATCCACCGCGTGATCCCCATCTACGAAGAGCCCGTAGTGGAAGTCTACGCCAAAGCCACCAAAGCCGCGATCTCAGAAACCCGCAGCCTCGGAATCCTCAAAAACGCCCATTCCCTCCGCCCCTTCCACCGCAAACGCGGCGAACCCGATGACTTCCCCTCCTGGGCCCTCCGCATGGATCTCCGAGGCCACTATCACATCAACCCCATCTCCTACCGCAGCTTCCGCTTCAACGCAAACGAGTCTCTCCCCCTCGTCCTCTGGCCCAACGACTCCTCCCGCGTACTCCGTGTGCAGGGCGTCCTAGTCGATACCGTCGTCGACGTTTCCGAATGCATGCGCTGGAAGCAAGCCGGCGACTCCAGCTCCTCCGGCTGGAACGACACTCTCACCGCCGCCGCGGTCCTCCACGAAACCTATGCCTGGGCCCGCGAAGCGCTCCCCGCCTGGACCGCGAAAGATTTCGCCAGGAAATTCAGTATGACCTGCGCAGCGGGCCAGGACGCTACGGGACGAGGTCTAAAAGATAGTCAAGAACACTCATCCCGCCTGTACCACGGTTTCTGGTCCACGGCGAATGTCCCCTCATCCTCTGACCCACTTCCTCAAGATGACGGGTACGCTTCCGAGACTGGTTCTGTCCACTCCATGGCATCGCAGGCGTCGCGCGCCAGCTCTACAGCTCGATCGATCGATGTGAAAGACTTCGACACGGACCTCGCAGCGGACAATCCTGACGCAACGTACGCGCTATCTGCGATGATGAAAGGAGGGCATCACAGAACAATCTACATCACCGAGCGCGGAGCGCTGGGACTGGGGACGGATAATGTGCAGATCGGAGATGTGGTGTGTATCTTGTTCGGTGGGACGGTGCCGTTTGTGTTGAGGCCGCAGGCGCATTATTGGCATTTTGTCGGGGATTCTTATGTAGAGGAGATTATGCATGTAAGTCTTGCCGTCCCTACACCCGTGCAGGCAAGTGTGGTCGGGAACATACTGGAGCTGACGTCGGTGCGATTGCAGGGCGAATACATCCGCACGCTAAACAAACAGAACCGACTCGAGCAGGCAAAACAATGGTTCAAGATTCGGTGAGCACGACAGAAGGACTCAGAGGAGGGATGGGATGGAATGGAAAGAGCATGGAAGGAGTAATACCGCAAGGACTCGCGGTGCATAGGGGCATGTCTGTTGTGAGAATTCTGCTTCGAGATACCAACTTCTGCTTGATCATGCTTGCGAGCCATCATCTAGCATCAATACCCGATTGTTCACAGCTTATCAATAGCGGCCAGTCGGTCGGTCCCAGGACACCTTCCAGATCATGCTCCCTCACTGCGCTTCGGTGGAATTACCGTAGCTGGTACTGGCGACGCAGCCGATGGGGCGCCGCCTCTAGCTCCGCCGCGTCCTCCCCGCCCGCCTCTGAACCCACCCCGAGCGGGACCTCCACCAGCAGGACGATCTTTGAATTCGAGTATCTCGACACTGCCGTTCGCGACGGGCACACGTTTCGCTTCGAGCGCTTTTTTCAGACTATCGTTGTCCTTGAAAAGTGCGATGGCAGTCCCTTTGCGTGGGTCGATGGTGACACTCTTCACGTCGCCATACTGCGAGAGTGCCTGCTGGATCAGGATCTCGGTCATGCCTTGACTTGGATTCGCGTGCTTGAGGTACGCTTTGGTTAAGTGTGCTGCCGGCACGGGCTGCGCCTGCTGTTGTGCCTTCGGCGCTGTGGGTGGCGTTTTGGTGTTTGCGGCGAATGCTGGAGCTGGAGATGCGGGTGGCTTCTGCTGCTGCGCGTTGCGATTGTTCGGTGCAGGTGAGGCCGGCGTAGATAACGAAGCACTTACTGGTTGTCCTGCAGTGTTCTGAGCGGCTGGTGCAGGCTTCGGCTTGATGCCCAGATCTTTCTGCAGCATCTTCTTGATGCCATCTACTCCTCCGCGCTGTCGCGGCTCACGAGGCGGGCGCTGTGCAGAGCCTTGTGCTGCTGCAGCTGGTCCAGTGGGCGGAGTCTTAGCAGCCGGTTGCGTGGGCGCGGCATTCTGTGGCTTCGGTGATTGTGCTGTACTCTGACTTGCCTTCTTCGTCTTTGCAGGCGACGGATTCTTGGCCTGAGGCTGCAGAGGAGAGGCAGGGCGTTGTTGGGATTGCTGCTGCTTGTTCGCGACTTGCTTATTTAATGCTTTGACAGCATCCTTCGAGGCCTGCTCCACCTTCTGCTTGGTGTTGTTGTCATCCTTTGCATCCGGTTTGGCCGGCACGGCGTCTTTGCTGTCTGTCCTGGCATGGCCCTTAGCATCCTTCTTTTCAGCTTTCGACTCGGCGGCCTTGGCCTTGTTCGCCTTCTTGTCGCGAAGGGCTTCGATCAACGGAGTCGTCTTGATCTCTGTCTTCTCTCCCTCCTTCTTCTCCACTCCTACGGCATCAAGCGCGGCCGCCTTCATGATCGGCTCTGTCTCGGCCATGAGGAATGTCATGAACTCCGGGTCCTGGTCGATGGTGCCCTGTCTGCTGTCGACGCGCGCTTTCGTGGTCAGAGGTGTGCGCTGGTTCATGGCGAATTCCAGCGTCGGCGGCAAGTGCTTCAGATCTGGGTTCTTGTGTGTGCCCGCCTTATCTACGAAGGCCACAGCCAGGAATCGCTGCTCCAGCTCCTTCACCATGCCCTCGTTCACGACATGGAGATAGCATCTGCCCTGCTCCGGCATTTTGCCCAGGCCCAGCTTGACTTTGCCCTGCTTGTACTCCCGCCAGTTCACCTTGCCATTGCCCAACTTCCACTCATCGCCCAATGTTTCCTCAAACTCGGTCAATGTGAGTCCTGGTGGCAGCCGGCGTATCTCCAGCTTCAGTCGTGGTGCTGGTCCTTTGGTCGTCGCTGCGGCGCGTGTCGCCGCTGTGACCGGCAAGACGCCGCTGGCCCGGTCATTGTTCTTGGTCAGCACTTTGGGCGGCATGTTGGTCTTGACAGACGACACTTGTGTTGTTCACAATGTACTGCAGTATATGCTCACATATCACGCAGCGGAAGGAGTTCCACCATCGTGGGGGTTCCATCGGCAGGGAGTGGGCCGCTCCGCCCGTTGCGAGCCTGCCCACCAGAAAGGCACAGAGGCATGCATCCTCGACATTCACTTGATCACATGCTGGTCGCGGGCCATTGGCAGCACGATCGTGACGACGGCTAGCGGTCGCCAGTAAATGTCAGACTAAACAGCATACCACTTGAAGAAGAGCGCACAGAGCTGTCTCCCGCATGAACCATCCGAACACCTCCTCACACTTTCACCCCGCTGCTGTGCTCAACACCTCCAACCGGGGAAGAAAGCGTTCCTGCAGCGCTCAAAATAATCAATCCCCCGCATGTACATATTGCCTCCTACCACGCCGCACCGTGGTGTCGGTACTTGTATGCACAGATCCTTGTCGTGCTGAAAGTGCATGCATGCGCTGCATTCTGACCAGCATCTCCAGCTTCACCGTTATCACCTTAGATCGATGACATTTGCCAGCTTTCCGCCATCCAGTCGGTCCCGAAGCGTCGTGATGTAGGTACGTAGTAATAATGATCAAAGGTCGCACAGAAGTCGGAGAACAATCTTCGCGAGCGGACAGTACATGTCTACTCGGTGCTACGGAGCACCAGCAACGTGCAACCGACTCTGCGACCACTGCTCGAAAAGGAGACTACCCAAATACTGTTGTTGATACCGGAAGAACTTGACCGCCAGCCCATGTGGCGTCCGGCACCCCCTTGTTCTTCACCGTGACGAACCTTGCGACATCTGCATGAGCAGCCGTGAGCAGGCCCCAAGGATCATCGCATCGCGCTGTTCACTGCGCTGGCACTGCCCTAGCAGACGGGATGATGAGTGTAGCACGGCCAAGTACATTGCACTGCACTGCACTGCATTGCATTGCATGGCCCTATCGTTTCTAATGCCATCACAAAGCCCAACGTCAATCTATCCGAACAAGAACAAATCCTTGGCCGTTCGCGACCGCTTCTCCCATGCGAGTATCGATACGTCTGTGCTGTCCGATCCAATCCCCATACTTTCCACGCCGTGAGGCAAACCCCGTACTCTGCAGAAAGATCCTCCACCAAACCACGATAGAATGCCGAAAAGTGCAAGCGACATGCATGCTTGCAGAACGATACGATAACAGTGTCTGTTCGAAATCAAACATGCTTTGTGCAGAAAGGGAGAAAGCAGGTGCATGCGCTGGCGCCATCGCTTGTGCAAGAAGCGAGATCAAGTAAAAGCATGGCAAACATGATACGCTGATGTCCGACAGAATAAGCAATGCTAGGTACAATTCGATGCTCGATGATTAAGTAATGCCAGTCAGTCTTGAAGGGTCTCCCCCTTAGTAGCCAGGTCCGAGTTGGTGAGGGTATAAGGTGTGAAGTGTCGTCGTAAGTCATGATTGTCTGCAGTAGTGGTGTAGATGTCGTCGAATATAGTAGGGGTAGATATCGATGCAATGAAGATGTGATCTTGACGTCTCAGAGGAATCCACCACCAGGCGGATAAACCCCATGCTGAACATAATCAGGCGGCATATTGGCCCTAATCTCTTTCGGATTCCTGTATCCATTCCTGCTACCAGGCAAACTGCTAGGCGGAATACTCTGCTCATTGAGACCAGCCTGCGGTGAAGCAGGTACACCGACCGAAGGTCTGCGGTCTCTGCCTTTCTGCGCTGCCATGGCCTGCTCATATGGGGATGGCGCACGTCCCTGCGGGATCTGAACACTTTCGTACGGTGCTGGGCCGGAGGGCTGTCTCTCCGCAGGGTGGGTTTGGGTCGGCATGGGGAAACTTTCGTACGGTGCTACCCCTTTGTCGGTCTGTGGTGATTTTGTACGATTGCGGGAGGAGCTACGCATGCGGTCGCCCAGGCCACGGAAGCGCGCGCCGAAGCCCTCGCTAATGCTGCCTTGGTTGCGGCGATGAGCTGTAGGCGAAGATGTTGCGGACCTGGGTTGCGGGATTTGGGGTAGTGCTGGGAGGGCAGGGGCGTGAGTATCGATCGCGCTAGTGGGAGCGTTCTCGTCAATGGCGATGCTGATCACACCGGAGGCATTGCTGGGCGGCTGTGAGAACATCGCTGGCGGTGGAGGAGGTGGAGGTGGCATAGCGAGGTGCTGTAGCTCGGGCATGACTGATGCTGGCTCGTCGGTTACTGGTGTTTCTGGAATGATGATGACTCCATTGGCGTCAGGACTATAGAGTGCGGCCTCGATGCTGTAGTCCTGCGCGCCTTCACTGGTTTGCAAAACGTCTGGAGGTGAAATCTTGCGGATGTTGGAAAGGCGACGAGCAGTTGATGAAAGTCCGGACTTGTATGCTGTATGGACTGGCGCAGATGTGCTCTCCGGAGGTGCTGTAGCAGAGCGAGGTCCTCCACTACCCTTGCTGCCAGCGGTGAAGACACTGGACGGGAGCAGTGGTCCCAGAGAGTCGTTCGTCTCCGAGGTCATGCTTGACGAAATCGGTGGCTGATTCGACGACTGCTTGCCATACGAATCTCGAGGGTTGGTCGACACGACAGACGAGACTTGACTCAGAGCAGAGCCAGTGACTTGGCTCAAACTGCTAGCAGACAGGGACAGATCGCTGAACTTGCCAGGTATGTCTGGTACCATTGGAGTGTCGTCGTTCGGGTCAGAGCTCATGTACTTCGGATGTCGCATCGCGCGTGGAGTTGCGGGAAGTCCTATAGGCGCCGAAGGCGTCGAGGTGCCGGTGATCCTGCCATACTTCTGCATTTGGTCGGCATCGGCTGTATGAGATCGGATAATACCAAAGGAAGTAGGACTGTCACCTAAGTCGGTGTGTGATCGTGGAGCCAGTGAAGGTCTAGCAAGTCCTTGAGTCTGCAACTGGCCTGGGTGTGGGACTTGTGGGGCGGAAGGCCTGCGAAGAAGAGACAGTCGTCTTTCTTCGAGTTCTTGGGCTGCCAACTCCTTTCTGCTGAGGCCACTGTTATTGCTGTTGGTTGAGTGCGTGTTGACAGAGGATGGGATTGATGCGAGGGATCCCTGTGGCAAGTACCCGTCCTCCGGAATCACTTGTGCGGCAATGCCCTGCTCGGCATCGTCCCTCTTTGGAGGCTTGCGGCTTGTGGAGCGGTCCCTCCTCGTGCGACTTGCCTCCCTGCGGGCCTGTAGATCATCTCCTGCCTTGCGGCTTGCGCTCTGAGCTCGCAGGCGGAAGCGCTGGCCATCACTTTGCGATTCTTCCTCCGGGACAAACGCCTTGTTTGAGAGACCTGGTAATGGTGAAGAGGGCGATCTTGTTGTTGGTCCAGCGGTGCGCGTCTGACTTCTGCCACGTCCACTCGTATCAGTCTTCGGCGCATCAAGGGGCGCTCTGCTCGAAGCTCGCGGTGCTTGGGCTGCCAATTTATCCTCTGACCCTCTTCGACGGGCACGTGGATCGGACTTTCCAGATCTGGCACTCTTGTGCGATTCGACTGGAGACATCAGGGGACTGGCGACTTTGTAAAAGTTTTCATCATCCGTGGTTGCTGCTTCTGACTTCTCCGCTTGTGCCTTCGCGAGTTCTTCTGGAGACATTGGCACAGGCGAAGAAGGGGACCGCTTCGCAGGCTTGATGTACCTCACCTCCCGCCCACGTCTCTCGGAGGGTTCTCTCATGCGGCTCCTGGTGCGTCCAGTACGACTTTCGCCTCGTTTGCGGGACTGGGTTCTTCGACGGCTTTCTGCGCGATCCTGTCGAGCTGCGTTTCGTGCCTCTTCAATAGAGCTCACGTACTCCTCAGTCGCCCTCGCAGACTTTATACTGGCCTTGGAGCTTCCGCCAGTCAGCGGAGGGCTCAGAGTGCCTGTCCGGTTCTGCGCGATGGCCTCGTTCCGTTCCATGGTCGGTGACAGCTCGTCCGTGAAAACGGTCGGCACAACTTGAACTGCCAAGCGATCATGGTTACGTTCCCTTGAAGATCCTCGATTGCGTGACTCTTGCCTGAGTCGGCTGAATGCGCCATGGGCCGGTGATGGCAGATGATCAGTCCGCTCTCCAAAGGTTCGAGGCGTCAACTTCTCGGCGTCGTATGTGTTGGGTCGCAAAGCAGTGGCAGGCTCGGGCACGCTTCCTACAGAATTACTACGCTTGCTTCCGGATTGTGACGCTGCCGTAGCACCGCCAAAGTCGCGAGCTGCGGTTAGTGGTGTAGCCATCTCACCCACTTCTTGTTTCGCGCGTTCGATGTCGTGTCTCGACGGCAGACGCTTGTTCCGCGTGTATCCACCAGGCGTGGCCGTCCGGGCAGAAGTAGGATCGCGAGCGGTACGGACCCAATTGTTCTTGAACGGATCAAGTCCTCCGGGTGACATGGGAAAAGCTGAGACGCCGATGGGCGTTACTCCTGCGGTTACAGTTGCCGGATCTATCGCGCTGCCAGGCTCTCTCATGTTGGTCTGCAACGGCGCACCTTTATCGCCAAAGCTTGTTATGAGCTTCAGCGACGCGTTCTTCGCCGTCAATCGTCCAGATCCGGAGCGTGAAGTTAACGAGTACGTGGGACTTGACACAGCTCCTGCGCTTTGCGGTTGACTTCGTTGCTCATGCTGCGCAACATTGAAAGCGTCCTGAGCTCTGGGTGATGACCATGGTGCCGATGTCTCTATACTTGTGCAGGAGAAGCATCGTACCGCAAGCTCGGCCTCGCCATTCATGACAGCACTCTCGCCCCATTTTCGAAGCAGCCAGGAAGTCCTTTGCCAGTCGTGACCGCGGTATAAGCAGATAAGCAGAACAGCTTCCATCCAAGCTGCCTGGGATACATAGACTTCGATAGCCTCATCAATCTCTCCTATGCCAACGAGGATGCCAACAGCAGGGTGAATATCGCCTTTCTCGAGCAATCTTTGAATGAAGGCCTCGCTGGCTTTCTTCTGGGAGTCTGGTCCAATGGAGCTCAGTGCGAGAAGCATCCAGTCCGACGAGGTCATGGATTTCGACCCGATCAATGCAGCCATCTGATCAGCACTAATGTCGCCGAGCCATCTCGAGAGTAAGACCCCGTTAGTAGAGCCAGCACCGTGTCGGGAAAGTTCCTCATGTACCAAGGACCGCGCATCGTCGTTCCATCCGAACACAACACTTAGCATTTCGCGTTGCAGAAGTTCTGGTGTTCGTGCAGTTTCGCCATAGTGTGGAGTTCGGAACGAAACCTCACGCAACCTGGCCTTGATGAAGGGGAACAGCTCCAATGGAGCGCCATCCTGCCTCTCCTCTGGACTTTGAAGAATCTCCTTGCGAAGGCTTGAAGATGGCCGCCGCTGGTGGATAGAAGGTGCTGGAGGCGGTGCCTGTGAACCATACGACGTGCTAGATCGAATCGACATACTCTCGTGTCCAACCTTGGGTGGCGGCCCAAAGGAGAACTCGGTACCATCGAAACCGGTACTTGTTGATGCGCGGGAGGAGTCTGGACGGTCGTAGAGGTACTTGCGCTGCCTACGACCTTTGTGACTTGAGCCGCTTGAGCTGATAGAACCCGCATTGCTTGACCTAGAGCTTAAGGGCATAACCTTGTCCCGGATTTCTGATTCAAGCGCATCCAAAGACTCCATCTCCCGTGCAATCTTCTGCAGTGGAGATAGGTTCGTGCTTTCATCGGCACTGCTTTCCGTGTCGGTGTAAGGCTGGCTGGCACCAGAGTCGGCCTGCGCCTTGTTCCGGTCTTCCAGTGTCGTCGGTGGCGTTGGCGGAGTGTTGGCGGGCACATGCTGCGCTGTCGCCACTTGCAATGGAACACTGCTCGGGTTGATGTCGTACTGTTGAACTGTGTAGTTACGGCCTAGTGTGAACAACGTGGCACTTGGGCCATAGTTTGCTATCCCCACCACAACGTCAATAGTCGGTATTATGTCGTAAGTAACCTTCTTAGTGCGGACATCCCATGCTCGGGTCTCACCGTCGCAGTACTGTATGAGGCGACCATTCTTTGACCAGGCGAACCAGCATGCTCCGGGTACTGGTACCTCAGATCGTTGCAAGACTCTTATTATGTTTGGGACGTCACTGCCCTCTTTCGGCACGCTCCACACTCGCAGATCACCATCATATGTTTGAGATGCGAGCATATCAGTCTTCTGCTTTGAAGACGATCCATGCCACGCCAAGCCTGTGATCTTGGAAGGCGCACGATTGGTGTTCAGTGTATGTAGAATCGTAAAAGATGGCTGAAGTGTTGCGATGAGTATGGATCCATTGAGATAGCCGATCGCAAATGTCCTGCAGTCAGCAGCAGGCGCGATTGCTGTGATAGGGTCGAAGATCGTGCGAGCTGAAATGTGCTCTGACGTCGAGGGCTCGAACAGTATAATGTTGCCCTGGTCATTGCCTGTCCATGATCAGCACTCTTATCACTTCATCACCAAAATGACTTAACTTACCAAACGCGATGTTGCCGTTCCGCATGAAGGCAGCAACCTTCATGTGCTCATACGCAGAGAATCGCGAGACTTCTGCTCCACTGAGGATATCCCACACAATAGCCGTCTTTCCAGCATCAAAGCTGACTGCCAATCGCCCAGACCCTCTTTCGCTGACGTTGTCCACCACAATCCACAGCACATCTTCGATGTGCAGATCTAACCTTCGCTCGATCGATAGCGTGTCGTGATGGAGTACGAGGATACGGTTGCGCTGGGCGTATAGGAGGAAGGACGCTGTAGCAGCGCATGGTTCGAATTCTTGATGAGTGTTCTCCGGAGTGAGCGTAACGGGTGGAGGCGTTGCTCGTGCTGAACCTCGACAGTCCAATCGTCTGGCTTCGTGGGATTGCGAATGTGACGCTGAAGACCTGGTTGATCTTGATCTCTGTCTAGACGATTGTCCAGATGACATCTTGCTCTACTCTGGAAGTACGTAATTAGTCGGCGTCCACAACAGCGAGCATGGCCATATGTTGGGTCGCGGTCTTGAAGATGGCCGTTTACCGAATATAGCAGTGACAGGAAAGGAACCCGACGGTCTTCCCTCGAGGCACAGTCCTACGTACCCTGACATGCGCGCTAAGATGTGAAGTCACACCCTGTGCACCTCAATCTTCCCATACAAGTCTTCTTCCAGCTCTCGTGCACTCCAGCCCCACTCCAGCGAATGGAATCCCGGCAGCGCTGCAGTACTCGATGCATGCAGCCGCTGGAGCGCTTGAAGGAGTACAAGAGCCACGACTGCAGGTATGTGCTGAAGCAGTAGTTACGAAAGCGTGGAGGAGAAGCATCAACAGAGTACCACAAGATGCAATCAGAGGTCCAGCCAAATCAGAGCTCGGCGCGTAGCTGTCGGGAACCTTGACGCCAACGTCCCTAGGCCACGACGATGAGGTTAGACGACGGTGTTGAAAGGCTGGGAAGAGGGACGGACCTATGAAGATGACGAGAGCGATACTGTCCCGTACGATTCGTCCATGGCAAAGGGCGCCATTGGACGGTCCCGAGGCCATAGTAGCCGCGATGGGCCCTGGGAGAGCTCTATGCACACGGGAAAGCGGGCCTATTCTTGATGGCTTCCACGCACGACGGGCTGTGTTTCATATGCGAGAGCTTGCAGAGGCCACTGTCGAACGCTGCTGTATGGAGCAGCAGGGTACGAGGTGAGGAGCAGAGGACAAGATATGGTGTGTGATTGGCCGTCATCAAGCACGCTAGCGCCAAACTATCAACGCCGTCACACTCTTGTTGTCGACCTTCGCGCGTAGGAAACCTACGCCAACACATGTCGATGTGAATTGATATATGCTGCATCTCGTCGCAGCCTCGCGCGCCTGACGATGGGAGCTGCTTGCGTCTGCAACACCTCCATCCACACCATCACCAGCTTCATGGCAGCGCGCACGCAAATCTGCGAGGCTACTCAGGCTAGTTAGGCGAGGAAGCGGTCAACTCCTCGGGACCTGCTTCGTGCGACACCGCATCCAAACATATTGAACCACAGACTCGGTATCGAGCTGCCCTTGCGTCCGACTGCACGTTGTTACCGACATTCATTCACTGCCCAGTCGCACCGCAAGGACATGCCAAGTGGTACCATACAGATCACGAGTCTTCGGAACAGGTCGAATGCGATGGGTGGGTGGTGAATGAATGGCTGGACGTCATAAACTGCTGCCCACTGGGATCCCTGGAGCTGCATCTTCTCTTGATCTCGTGCTGTCGATAGTTCCTGACAGCGTTGCAGCGATTCATGCTGTCCAACAGTGTCGGAGCATGCAACGCTCTCGCGGAAGCGCGGCTGGTTGCGGTCTGCAGATGGGGCGAGCCCTCTTCACCGCACACGTTGCACACCTCGATCACAACGCCACATGGACACAATAACCTCAACATGCAAAAGAAACTCGCGAAGAATATTGATCTTGGTATGTTTTCATCATTTTCAATTCGCTCTCGTGCTGTCACGTTGGGGTATCTCAACAAACTCATCTCGTCTCTGCTCAGTGGAGCGAGTACAACCAATCAATCGCACTTTCTTAGCGCCCGTATGTAGGCACCCGCCGTCAGCAGTCATCTTCACGCTTCCTTTCCTGGCGAACAATGTCGTCCTGTTTCACGCTTTGGCCGAAGCATCGTTCGCTTCCGATTACTTCACCGTCATGCTGAAGCATCTGCGATTCGTGCTGACGTTGTCTTCGCGTCCTCATGCACGACCGGAATCAAGTGCGTCGTGCGCTTTCCGCTGTCCGCCTGCGACCTACAATGCGGCCACGTCCCATCCTGGTACTTCCACGATCCGGAACCTTCATCTTGCTCACATCCAGATTGCTTAAGTCCATGCTGACTGCGGAGCGGTGACAGCAAGGCACGTCAACCATGAAATGTGGTTGGTGTGACGTGTGCTTTCATGTCGCCGCCCAACCTTGGCAATATGGGCGGATTGTACTTCATATTGACTGACAGTGTCACCGTGTCGAACCTGGAGATATTCTGGAGAGTCCAGCCAAGTTGATGTCGGCATGCAGTGCAGACGTTGAGCTGGATCGCTGCCAACCGACATTGTGCTGCAATGTCGCGTAGGCGTGAGTCCCTTCTGACTCACACTCTAGAAATGCCGATGTTTGGGCTGCATGATGATGCTTCCGATCCTTCATGCAAAGATAACAATATCCTGTCAACTCCAAGTCGACCACTGCATCACTCAGACTCCAACTCACTCCTTTGGCTTCTGAGAACTACTTCGTCGCTTCTTCTTGGACGATGTGCTGGCACTAGGTTGTCGTGGCTTGGCATAGCATGGTGGCAACAGTGGCTGAGCCATCCAGCGCTCGGCAGATCGTGGTGGTGGCGGTGGCTCGCTCAGGTAGTGCTCGTCATCGTCGCAATAGAGGTCCTCATCACTCACGTATGAGCTGGCAGTTTCAGAGGTCGCTTTCCGCAGTGCTGATCCGGAAGACCAGCTTGGGTATGCGACTGATGAGCACGAGTTTGATGTTCTGGAAGAGCTGAAGCTGCTGCGCGCGGACGAACATGTCGATGAGATGCTCATCGGTTGAGTCGCGGCTGAGTGCATCGGTGTGGTTGTAGGTGTCAACGTCCGACTCGATGTCGAAGAGCAAGACATTTTCGATTCGTCTCGTGTCGGGTCGTGAACGCGGTACATCTGAGCCAGAGAGGCGAAAAAACGCGTGTGAAAGTTTCGTTGCGGGTGGCAAGCAGTCTCGTGCCAACAGATGTTTGGCGATGACTGCTATATATGATAAGTCGAGCAGCAGTGTTTGTCACTTGGGCCAAGATTCAGGTGACGCCGACAAACGACAAAGCCGTGTGATGTGATGTGTCAGATGCAACTTGGATTGCAAACATGGCGGGAATTTGGAACGTGGACTGGAATAGAGCGGTATATGATATAGCAGAGATGACAGCGACATCCTCAGCCGAGAACTTACCCCGAGATAATGTCCCGCGGTTGCAGACCGCAGTACGTCCGAGTAAGTTTTGCGGTCAGCCCTTTCACCGGCCGGTCGTGTCCAGTCAGCACTTCCGACGAGCGGCACCTGGGGAGTAACCAGGGTGCCACATACAGTAGAAGACCCTTCACCGAGCTCCATCTGTGATCTCATGCTTGAAGGTTTGGCACGTTGTCCGACTTTCTTCCTATCGTTCTGCGTATTATTCGGTCGGTGAGTCACCGCCTGGGAGAAGGCCGTGGCTGTTTGCTCACGCAGGTTTGAGCGACACACTGCCTCACGCGTCTACGTACCAGTTGACCGCATCATCGGTGGTCACGTAGCACTCAATACCACGCGCTGACATACCACGTCCGGATTTCGCGTTCAGCCGCTTTTGGTCAGCGGGTAATATAGTAGTACAGGATCGAGGTGATGCTATTTCGGCTGGTTTTCCAAACTATGCTTCTCCTCGGTGCTGTCTTCCGGACGTCTGCCGAGGCGATCGGATGCAATCATCGGCCTCCAATGCTCGGATGCTGTCGCTCCACGCTGCAGAAGTACAGAGGCTGAGTCGTCACCGTCGGTACTACTTACAGCCAGCCATGCCCTCGAGCATGTAGACAATCCTCCCCTCCGGGATTACCGTGCGCCATACTTGCGAAGCACAGCAATGATGACGAAGGCATCCTGTAGCCGGGCGTGGGACCCGTAGCAAATACTTAGCGACTTCCTTGACAACTCATCATCACTCAGCTCGCAATCGCCGCCCACATCGCGAAAACGGGGGGGACCATTTCTCCACGACGAGCGTCGTTGATGTAGACGGTGTCTCGGGCTTGTACCTCTCCTCCACCAGCTCCGGTTTCTGCCGATTAATCTCCCGTTCTGACCCCGGTATCATACAAGAAACGCGGGGTGTATCCCTTAAAACAGAACCCTGAGTTCTCCGAGGGGGCGCTGTGTACCCGTAATTTCCTCTTTCCGTCCTACACGATAATGACCAGAAATTTAGCTTGTATAGCACGAGCTATACGGGTACCTAGAACTCTTAAGAGTGCAAATCCAACAGCGTCCAATTTTGTACATTCGCACTTTTTTGGATCCTGTATACGTAGCTTAGGCCACCTACAGTAAAAGTTTAAGAATAGTAGATTTTGATAAGCAGTCGGAACTCCTCAAAGGATAGGGATGGAGGCACGTTAGGGCTAACGTTGTAGGCTGAAACAAGTCCGGATTGTAGTAGCCGCATCATTAGTTAGGTTTCGACAACTTAGGTTATCATCTTTTAGGTGTGGCCCTCGAGCGGAGTTTGGGTTTCCGCGAAGCGACACCTCGGATACCTCCACTGCCTTTGGAGCAGTCGTCTCACCACATGAATTGCTGTCGTTCTGCCGGAGCGGATATGAGGTGGAGCCACGAGATTTATCCAGATGGGGGGGGCTATCTGCGACATGTGAAGATTGCAAGCAGAATTCTTACACCATAATGGAGACGATGAGCAGTATTGCTTGACCAATGGCCCATGTCGGCGATTGAAGAGATTGCAAATGCTGTCGAAAGTTCTCTGACGTCGTGGTTGTCTCCCTGCAGGAGACCTTGACGTACGAGTGTGGGGGCTCTAGCACATGCAAGGCTACGCGTGGGAAAGTCAGGCGGCGACCATGAGCGAATTTGTTAAAGCACGTGGAAGTGACATACAGCTGCGACTGCTGAACTATCGCCTGAGGCGGGAGGTAAGTCTTCTGAGTCTGTTCTGAGAGGAGAACTGTGTTGCTCCCAAACGGCTGCGTCAATCGACATCAGTCGCTTGTGTCGGTGCGTGATGCCACCATAGTCGCATGCAGACATTGCGCTTCACTGTTTAGTAATTGTTCGTGTCTCTCTTCACTGCTTGGTCATGTCTCGTTAAATACATATTATCTGCGCTGTGCATTGCACTGTTTGCTTCACAATGCCGACGAACAGGACGTTGATGCCAACCATTGCGGGGATATTGGCAATTGCGGCACTCTGTCAGTTCGGTCGTGGTCGCAACGAGAACGACTCCAGGACACGGATTTGATGTTGTCGTCACGGAGTAAATCGGGGTGGCTTGCTAGACTTCGTGAGGAGTCGAAGGCCTCGGACCGTTCCTCCAGCACTCGTCAGTCCTGAAGTCTTCGCTCTTGAAAACAATCCAAAATAGACCGTCATCTCGAGCCGGAAACCGTAGGACATCATCGCGATCCGCTGCTTGTCGATCTTGTTCTCCCTAACAATTTTCGCTTTGAGACGCCTGCTAGGAGAATCAACGACGTAATCGCATACCGACCACACTGCGTTCATTGGACCCGAGCATCATCTCGGGAAGGTACAACAAGATGCCGTCGAGAAAACTTCTTCAGCAATGAAATGACGTCAGGTCATCTCACATTGCATGTGCTACGGGATTTCTGCCATAGTAGCACCGAGCCCAGGCCCGAGATAGCTGGTCGTTTCACCACGCTTTATCACGGCCTTCCAACCACGACAAAAGCATTTTCCAAATCCGCCACACGAGTCTGGCCACCACATCAGGGTGCAGAACGCAGGGTCGATAATCATGACGCCAGATAGAGCCAAGGTTAGTGTTCGAGAAGGCAGGAGCTTGAGATGTCCTGAGCGAGATATCGCCGGTCGAAGGGCTGACTGCTGTCGCTCACCGTGGAAGACACGGCCTCTATCCGTGCTTCCGTTAATTCCACTCAGCACTATAACGGGCTGCCTATCACCCATTTAATATTGCGGATTGCTCGGGTTAGCCACTTAAGATTGATGACAGCATAGTCCAACACCGATAGCTAGGACTTGACCATACCTAGGAATAAGAACCCTACCTAACTGACAGCGATCTCGATGCATCAATTTTTGTTCCAAAAGTCCAAGATCGTATCGTCAAGATCAATTGCAAGCTAATCAACCAGATTGCTGCATGACTCAGGCCGCAACTGACTTGCCCGTGAAACCAATACTAAGTGGCTGATCCTAGGATTTTGCAGTACTAAGTGGGTGATAGGCCCTCATTCCGGAGGGCAAAGTGGAAGCAACGCAAGCCCGGATACTTGTCTGTTGAACAACCACATCTCACCGTAGGTCTCGGATCACCACATGCGGTAGTGCCGTCTGGCCAATGATTGTGTGATCCGCCCGGCTATTGAGGCACGGGCGACTGCAGGCATTTGATGGAGATGTAATCTCGTTTGCGTCTCGCGGCATGCGCTGTGGGTAATCACAACTCCCATTGCTCGTATCGAGGCTGATCGTTTGGCGCGTTGTGATGTGTTCTTTGTCTGTGCCGCATACAGCGCCGAAAAGCAGGCGGGAAAATATAGCTCTACTTCGTCACGAAGCAAGAGTTTCCGTAAGCGACTTTGAGGTGGTGATGGGGGCGTGGAATGATGGGAATGGTGCATAGTTCTGTTACACCTTCCACTGTAGGTGAGATTTTGTCGTAGACGCGCACCCCGCTCGAAGCAGAATGTGGGAATGCGAAAGGTGGAATCTATTGTTGTGATATGTCGGCAAGATCAAAACCTGAGCCCCCAACCTCCCAAGTCCCCCTACGTCGGTTGCGCACGTTCCCTCGAAAACAACCACTTCGAAACCTCCACCTCCCTCCCCTAGACATTTCTGCAAAACAAAAAGCGTCACTCACCGCCATGTCTCCAATACATCCCAACAACAACGCTCGTAATCCCGTCTGACCTCCTCGTGACCTCAAATTCTCTGCCCGATCGCTCGGCTGAAGGGTATTTCAGAAGCTTAGGACCACGCCAGCAATCGCTCGTTACCGAAGCGAGTGGACGGCCTTCACCAGGATTCACCGGGGCGCGCGCCATCACTTGATAGGGACTCAAGGAAGGGATGAGTTTCGCCGATTGAGCCGTTACAGCTAGTCATGTGACAATGTGGTAAAATATATATAGATAGTTGAAGAGGCTTGGCGTGGAGCAACGGAGCAGGAAAAGGGAGCATGCATGGTGCTGGCGATGTGTTTATGTTGTTGAATGCTGTCGTTGAATGCGCTATGCTCTTCTACTCCCTATCTCGTTTCCAAGACGGACCTAGATCTGTTCATGACTGTACCACCCCCAAAACGCCGCGCTTCACGCTCTGTACACAAAGAAGTAGATCTATATCCCAAAGACCACCTTCATGCGTTCATAAACGTAGAAACTTGTAGCCACCATTGGCACGACCTTCACATAACCGATCCCAAGACCAGTGAAGAAGCCTCGGAAGCCCTTCTCACGCGTGATGCATCGTGCGACTTCGATCATCGTCAACCGATGCCCATCACCAACCACGCCGCCGACTTGCATTCTCCTTCGGATCACCTCGAGCGGGTAGCTGACTGTCTGACTAACAAAGCCAGCTAATGCTCCAGTGATCAATTCTGCCCACCATACGAGTGGTGCTGGCTTTCCTGGTGCGAGCTGTTTCTGTGATCGTTCTGACATGGGGAGGAGAGTCCACTTCGCAAATCGCGGTAGTCGCATGAAATCGCCCGCTGCGTCGTGGGTTAGGAATGAGGCTCCTGCGTACGGCAGCATTCCCCATACTGTTGGTGTGAAGCCTCGATAGAAGTTACCAAGACCTGTCGAGGGTGTTGCAGCTTTGATCGTTGCTTGTGTGGCTTCCACTGCGGCGACAGCCGTCTTTGGCAGGTTGGTGCTCCCGATGCCGACCTTTGGCATGGGCGCATGCTCATTGTATATGATCTTACAGATATCCCGCACTGACATTCTCTTGGTACTCTTTGTCTCCCATGCCAGCCGTACCCTGATCACTTCCAAAGGATATGTCAAGAAGACCGATGCTAGGCCGGCTGATGCACCTGTTGCAAATCGCCTCGCGTGCGTTTCTTGCGCCTTGCCAGGTATTACCACTGCTCTTATCTGCTCGTAAGCCAAGAACTTGATGCCGCCATATGGGAAGATCCTGAGCAGTGTAGCACTATGCCCCCGAAATAGTCCGCTCGGTCCATTAGCCAGGTAGATGTCCCTCATAGCCTTCAAGGCACCTGACCAGGTTCCCGTGTACTTTTGAAACTGTGGATTGTTCGCCTGAAAGAGGATCTTCACTCTGTCCAGCGGTGCCACGACTGTTTTAGCGGCACATGCTGCAATACCACCGGCGATACCACTTCGCACGGCATAGTCTACGCTCTGCCTTTGTATAGTCTTGCTGCCGTCGCTTTTCCTCGAAGGTATCAGATTGTCGGTATCGGTAGGACATATCGAAGGTTCCTTCGCAGGCAGTGCCTCCGCGTCGGGTGTCATCTCGTGTGGTTGTTGCGGCGCTGTGTTCTGGGTGACATTTTGGACAGGCCCGGAGGCAAAGCTGCTCATCGATCGCTTTGCCTCTTCTGAGATCTTCCTGATTTGTCTCTAGCAATTTGCTGGCTGCGAGGTCTCACTGTTGGTGTTCGATTGTATGCTCCGCGACATCGGTGATTGTTTCTCTGGCCGGATCGTGTTTCATGCACACATGAGGATGATAGATCAAAACTCCTGGCCACAGTTTCGACCGGTTCAGGCGATAGTCCAAGCTGCCGTTACAAAAATGCTCGAGCAGGAATATGTCGTGTTCTGGTATGTACGGAGTTTGGAAGTGTGCTCGTGCTCGTGCTCGTGCGGATGTGTTTCGGCAATGACGAGGTGTCCTCGGCAGAAGGCTCGGGTGCAGCCCTTGCTCGGAAACAACAAAGCCGTCTCCAACACGATATCAACCTATCAAATCTGCGCAGAACGTCAGCAATCGTGACTGCTGAACAGAAAGATCTGATGGTCTATTGTGTCGAAGCATAACCTGTGCCGTCCGCAAGCGCGGCAAGCAGCGGCATAAAGTCAGACCAAGGACATCGCGCCTGAGCGGAAAGGCGTGTCTTTGATATCAGGCTATGTTGCGAAAGCCATGAGCATTATCGAACAACGCAGCCTTGTTCCAAGCATCGAAAAGTCTCATGCCCATTATGGGAGTAGCACGAGAGTCGGCTGATATGCCTGGAGCCTCAAGCTCTGCTATACTCTGGCAGAACCAAAACCACACTGTGACGCTTCTTGACATACCAAAATCAATCGAGGCAGCGCAAGGCACAGAGAAGTATCCTCACTTTGATCATATTGTCTCTTGTGAGGCGTTGCAAGTCGCGTTTCCATCAGATCAGCCGAAGACAGACAAAGCCAGAGCGAAGCTGACGAATAACACTGTTGATCAGGTGCTTCACGCTGAGTACGAGGCGATCTTGCAGCTGGCGGCGGATGATATCAGGCATCGTTATGAAGGGAAGTGGTGTTCAGAGCGACCTTTTGTGTCCCGTGGCACGAAGCGAAAACGAAAATGTCCGGTCGATGGCGTGGAAAGTGATCTGCTGGAGTCACCAAATTGGAAAGACCTGCCTCAAGCCGTGCTTGGAAGACTCGTCACTGGATCGATCTTAGAAACTCATCGGACCAACACCAACGAACATGGTTCAGTGCTCGCAGAGTGCACTTGTATCGACCACGTTGACCAAGCTAATTTCTTCACCAACTGCACAGAGCAGCCTGCCACGTGCGAAATCAAGCACACGTACCAAGACTACAGTTTCCGTATCCCGCCGGGCTGCTCAGCGTTCGTAGGAGATTGCGCACAATCGCGGGACTTCCACCAAGCAGTCCGCAGCCAGGCATCAGCTCACGACACTTACCGGCACTTCGACCTCATCTTGATGGATCCACCTTGGCCCAATAGTTCGGTACGACGCACGCACAAGACGGCAGGCGCCACCTATCAGACATCGCCGACTATGGACACGATGTACGACTTGATCGTAGGCATGGACCTTGACATGCTGATGAGCGACAACTGCCTAGTAGGAGTCTGGATCACCAACAAGCAAGCCGTGCGAGACATGATGCTTGGTGAAGGAGGTCTATTCGAACAGTGGGGCGTGGAACTTGAAGAAGAGTGGCTGTGGCTCAAGGTAACGACGAACGGCGAGCCAATGATGCCGTTTGACAATGTGTGGCGGAAGCCGTATGAAGTGCTATTGCTTGGAAGGAGGCGTAGACTTGGCACCGTCCAGTCACCATTTGCAGAGCTCAGATCAAGGCGAAGAGTCCTGGTTGGTGTGCCAGACCTGCACTCTCGCAAGCCATGTCTCAAGCAGCTACTGGATCCTTTGCTACCCGAGAAGAGTAGAGCTTTGGAGGTCTTTGCTCGACATCTTGTGGCTGGGTGGTGGAGCTGGGGAGATGAGTGTATCAAGTTCAACTGGGATGGGTTCTGGCAAGCCTAGAGCTTTACGAGGTGACCAAGATTGTGCACTTGAAGCAAGCAGCCGAGCGACTAAACAGTGACACACGATGGTGACGGGTGCCTGATTCAGGTAATTCTACCTATGGGGTCGGCGGAGGCCGCATGCATACTCCTATATACTGGTCTCAAGCAAGGTTTGAGCACATGCAAATGCTGTGTCTTGGCGACCAATGTTTGCATTCTTCAGAGTGTGCCCACAAATTTCACGTCGACATCGGCATACCTCAGCATCTCGTGCGTCCGCAACATCAACCCCAGAAGGCAGCAACTCCACATACTATGGTTCGCTTCAACAAGGGTGCCGCTCAAGTCGAGTACCATGTGAGACAATCGCGGCCTCTCTCCACAACAACAGCCCGTCTTGCAAGCTCCTGGTCATTTGCAATGGGAGGTGTTTCAAACCCCAAAGGAATGTCTTGATTCGTCAATCGAAATGGTTCGAGAGAGCATGCCATGGCAAGTTCGGTTTAAGTCACATCTTTCCCCCCAGGAGCATTGCTTGTTA
The DNA here is from genome assembly GCA_001297265.1 of Mycosphaerella arachidis. Classification (NCBI taxonomy): domain Eukaryota; kingdom Fungi; phylum Ascomycota; class Dothideomycetes; order Mycosphaerellales; family Mycosphaerellaceae; genus Mycosphaerella; species Mycosphaerella arachidis. The sequence continues at coordinate 35,080 of LIHB01000127.1, forward strand.
GGTACCGCTATAAGGACGTTGCTGACCACCGCGTCAGGAATCTGGCGCAATTGAGATCGAGCTGCACGAAGAAGAGGACCACCAGGTCATACGAGCCTTGCTTGAGTTCTGCTACCGCTGCGAGTACACTAGCCTCAGCCTCGAGCAGCCGGGCGTACAAATGGCTTGCCACGTAGCCGCCTTCGAGGCTGGCGATAGATAATACATAACGAGTCTTTGCAACCTCGCGACTGATCGCTTTGTCCACGTGGCGAGAAATGCCTCCGAAGAGGTTCCGGCTGGAATGATCTCAACCACTTACCACGAAGTCGGCGGTCCGGACAAGGTCTTGCGCAATGCAGTAGTGGAGCTCGTGCTCGAGAAGTAGGAGCCTCTGATCGACGAAGACAACGGCATATTCAACGTCTTACTGATCAAAACTTGAGGCTTTGCTCGCGATATCGTCCATGCGCGCGTCCGTAAGCAGGCTGCTCCGGCCAACGTGAACCATGGTCTCCGGCAATACTACATGTTCCCGCCCGTTTAATGCACGTAGAAGGTGCCGAGTGGGGCATGAATTCGAACGCTCAGTAGCATACGGTACCATGCTGATCACTACTCGTGGTCGAGACCGTGTGTAGGCGCGGATGGGCATACGCGGTACTAGGGTGGTAGTAACCGAAGCTGATATGTATGCTAGCGCACTTCGCACGGCTAGATTGAACAGAAGCCCAGAACACTCGCAAATCATGCGGATGCTAGCAGAAGGCCCGGCGACATGGTTCACCTCCAAACCAAAAAGTGAATCAAGCCTGCAGCACATGCAAACCGTGGCGCCCCATTTTTCGTCGCTCCCAAATTATAAATGGTGCCGGTTGGTTCTCTCGCTGAGGCACCACGACATCTTCGGGACATCACGCCCGCCATGTCGCGCTTTGAAAAGGCCGCCGTCGACAGGGCGTACCTGCACTCCATCGCATCAAGCTTCGACAAGCCATCGTCATCCTCCGAATTCACCATCACTTGCAGCAGAAAGAGCATTCTTTGCCACAATTTGATCTTGACTCGTCATTCGAATTGTTTTCAGAAGGCGTTCAACGAGCGCTTCGGGGTAAGAAGTACCTCCTCATCGACGTCAAGGATGAATACTGATTAATGTGGCAGGAATCGAACGCAAACAACATAGAGCTGCACGATGAGGACGAGAACGTAATCTACGCCATGCACGAGTTTTGCTATGACATAGACTACCGTGTTCCAGGAGACAGAACTGCCACCTCAGTTGGACAGACGGTCAACTTCATGCCCTGATGTTTGCTGCTGAGGAGAAGTACTTCGTGTACGGACTCCCCAACCTCGCCACTGAAAATTGAAAACCCAAGCGCTGCATCTTGTCAATGTCGTTCGTTGCCGCCGCGAGGACTTTGACCGATGAGAATCTCGCCGAGGCTGCCAATACCATCTACACCATCGTCTCCAATCCCCGCAAGACTCTTCGCACTGCTGTTGTCGACATTGTCCATGAAAAGTCGCCAGCCCTCCTAGCAGGCGAAAGCTCCGTCTTCGAGAAGCTCTTCAGAAGCCTGCCCTCCTTCGGCGGAAACATTGCACGTGGTCTGATCAAGAATGGCCTAGTCAAGCAGACCCCAAGCACCCATGACTCGAAGCAGAGCAAGCGCTACAATTGTCCCAGCTTCAACTGCAGGAAGCATTTTAAGGCGAACATTCAAGCGGCCACACATTACAGCTATACATGCTGCTTCTGCGCCTTCGACGATTTTGGTGTGGTCCAGGTCGGGCACAAGGAATGGAATTTCAGGTACGACTTTGTGGCAGACTTTCCTGGCCTCGAAATAGACCAATCTGTTCGACCTAATGAGGCGTCTGGGAGGGCATGAGTGAAGCCTGCGACATGAAGAAATGATGGTACTTCACAGCGCACACGACCAGCTGCTCCTTGACCACAAGTAGCTTTCTGAACGACCGACTCCCAAATCTGGCCCGTTTCACGCTCTCGGAACCCACTCCCTCCAAGCCGCACTCCTGGCGGCAACATAGTCTTTACTCTGTATACTCCTCCTCAATCCCACGATCCCTGGAATGGGCCACATTTCTCTCCACCCCTTCTTGCCCTGTTCGTCATCCCTGACCTTGACTTTCTCATACACCGTCGGTAGTGTCGTGGCATGATATTTGCTCCTCAGCTCCTCATACCACTTTTTGTCGAAGTCCTTCCAGAAGTCATGTTCATTTGCGAAAGTCTGGGCGTACAGCCACTTCATTCCCTTCAATTCCTGGAGTGTCTTCTCGATGGAGAGGTTGGCATTGACGAAAGCTTCGTGATCCTGAGGCGCGCGACCCCAGAGGCCTATGTTGAGCATAGGCTTGAGAGTCTTGCCGTCGTTCTGAAGACCGTCGTAGTGTGGGTGCATTGTTGGTTGAGGGCTTTGTTTGAGAGGGCAGAGCCATAGTGGCCAGATTCCAGTCAGTCTATCCATCCGCTCAACAAATTCAGCCGCATTCTCGTATGGTAGAGCCAGATCTTGGATGATCATCTGCTCTGATCTACCGCTGGCGTGGAGCGCGTTGTAGAGCATTCGAGTGTGCAGGAAGTCGTCTAGCCAGCGACGAGTGTACTTGTTGAAGGGAAAATGGAAGTAGTCGAATGGTGCTTCACCGACCCAAAATCCGCCGCGATCGTAGCGAAAAAGGTAGTCTGGCAGTGGGATTGCGTCGGAGGTTGGCGAGGAGTTCTTGGCGATGCTGTCTTTGACGTAGAGGTAGAACCAGGGATCTTTGGGGTCAGAGAAGCGCTGAATGTTGGCATTCGGCAAGGGCACGTCGATCATCCTGCCAGTGACGATTGCACCGCTGGTAGGAGAGTACATTATGCCATCGATATAGTCGAAGTCCTCAGGTCGGGAGGTGAAATCTTGGAGCTTTTTAATGGCTTCATGCATGCTGGTGACTGGGTGATAGGTCGCTTCGACGAACTTTGTGGCTTTTTTGAGTCGGAGTTCGACCATGGTGGTGACACCCAATGTCCCCACTGCGCCTGCGGCGCCATGCAAGAGATCTGAGTTCTGCTCCTTCGACGCTGTGATCTTCTCGCCGTTCGCCAGTATCATCTCCACCTTGTTGAGTGTCTCGTTGAAGAAGCCATACTTGAAGGAACTGCTCTCGCCCGCTGTTCCTGCGTAGCCTCCTCCTACTGTTATGCCTGGGAACTCCATCACCACTGGAGGGACCAGGCCGTACTTCAGCGTCTCCTCCACTAGTCTGTCCATCGGAACGTTTGGCTCAACAAGCGCTGTCTGCGCCTCTGTATCGACACCGATGACATGATTCAGCCTACTTGTATCCACTACGGTCTTTGGGTCCCTTCCCATCGCTGACTTTCTTGTGCTGTTCGTGGAGCCATGATATATTCTGAATTTCTCTTTGCGGTCGTAGAAACTTCGAACGCTTGCGGCGACTCTTTCCACTTCACAGTCATGGTCCCCAAGTGTTGTCGGCGCCGTGCCACCTCTTGTGAACAGTAATCTTCGGTGGGGTCGGGGAAAATGTGCTTGTTTGTAGACAGTGAGCGTTGCATCCCTTGGTCGTCTGCCCAGAGTTTTGCGAACTGTCCCATTCTGCACCCAGCTTACAATGCCTCTCTTTCTGATAGTATTCGCAGTATCTCTCAAGCACGCCAAGCAGACATGATGGCTTCTCAGTGCAGGTAATGCATTGAGTCTAGTCAGTGACCTCATGTCCAATCCGATGTTGCCTGGAATATAACGTAGCAGGAAACGGGATAGGAGAGGTGAATGAAAGGACGATACCTACACCCCATGCTCTGCTACAGATGTCGATGTTGTCGATGATGGGAACACGCGGTCGATCCTCTTAAAATCTTGCAGGGATATTACACGCGCTAGCACGTGATCGCTCCTTCGACATCATGTCCTCCTTTCGTCGACCTTCACTTCCTTTGCCATCATCGATTATCGGCTCAATAGTACGGACCACGGTATCTTATTGGTATGCAAATTGGACCATACGTCCATCGCTCCCTAGCCTGTACGTTGCTCACTACAAAGAGGCAACTTCTGCAATACAGGTTTGCACATTATCACGATTGTTACGCTCCTCTTCAACACATTGGAGTGGCCACTATCATACTATGCCGTAAACTCTCTATGCCTATCCTCTCATCATATCATGACATCTCAACAGCCGCTTTTGGCACCATTCCACCCTGCGCCGAAATATGCCTACTAGCCCTCCAAAACTGTATCCTCTTTCCAACCCTAGCACTAGGATAAATCCTCGCCACATACTCCGGCTTCGCAGCACCAATCTTGCCTGCATCGCCTCCAGTCACAACCTTTTGGAACTTCACCTGTCGTTCTCCTTGAAGACCTTGGCGATCGGTGCGTCCGACTCGTGCTATAGGTTGGGAGCTCGAGACGCAGCTGCAATCTCGAAAGGTCCCAAAGTATTTTCACGGTCTAGATGCTGGTAGCCGTAACAAACCGGAAGGAACACAGAGGACACAAGCCATCATTAACGTGAAGGCGGCCCACATGTAGCCAAAGTGGGTTACGTAGTGGATTGTGTCGCGGTAGACTGCGGCGGGGCGTGAGAGGGTACCGGCTGCGGTAACTCCGTCGTCGTTTTCGTGAAAATGTCGAGGGCTGTGGCGAACATGATTTGATTGTTTTCGCCGACAAGATTGGGAATATGATAGTGATGTGCTGGGTCGGCTGCAGCGTTGTCCTTGAAAGTCTTGGGCGCCATTAGGTTGTTGAATTTGAAGCCGCAGAGATTCTTCGATTGAGTCCTTCCTTCTTCGATCTCGGATAGTCGGCAAGGTAAAATGGTGCGTTGCCGACTTGATCGAGCTGAAAGCCAGCTATGGGGTCGTAGTACATGCTGGCGTTGCCGCCGAGGTATATCGCGGAGTCGCGTGCGGGAGTCGTCACTAACCGTGGTGTGGTTTTCGTGGATATAGCTGGAGTGAAGAATTTTGGAGTGCTTCTGTAGCTTGAGGGTCGTGTTAAAATCGCGAAAGGTTGAGTTGTCGAACTTTAGCCCATCTGCTGCCAATCTCATGCTGTGCAAGGTTTGAGAGTCATCAAATGCTTGGATCTCGACCGGATAGTCGCCAACTGCTGGGGGTAGGATGCAAGTCTGGGTGTATTTGGTGCCTGCACACGATCGGGCACTCTCTTCAGTTTCACTGTCTGCAACTTTGTAGATCATACCCATCGTGATGTACGATTAGTCGTCGCCATGTACGTCGGGGGTATCGGCGTCGCGATATGTCGCTTCGAGGCCAACGTAGAAGAGTGGCGTGCTGAGGTTCTCCAGCAGAGCATTGCAAGTGGCATTGGTCATGCTTTTCTCGGAGTGACATGCAATATTGTTCTGCAATGCACAGAAAGCAGTTTGCGTGGCGTTTCCGTTATCGATGGCCATTGCTTGAGACTCGCGATAGTCGAACTCGAATCCGCCTCCAGGAACGGTCAGGGAGCATAGGCCATCACAATTGTGGTATGATTTCGGCAAGAGGCCGCCTCCCTGTGGCCATCTCTCCAGGATGTGCCAGGACCTGTTCCTCTGTGGGCTGATCGATATGCCACGTCTGTGTGCTAATTCATGCCGGCCGTCCCAATGTAACACTATGTCGGGACATCTTCAGCCAAGTTTCACATGCATTTGGCGCATATAAGCGCGAGTCGGAACTGCTTTCCGCAACGCTACTTCTGCTCCTGCGCAAAGAGACGACTCAATCGCCTCCTGCCGGCGACTATTCAATGACCGAGACCACGACGAACCAGATCCAGCCAACAACCCGCTATATCTGGCATCTTGCTTCTTCTGCAATCTGCTTACTCCCATCCAGCTGGAAGAGCGTGGTAGAACGTACTTCCTCCTGGTTTTGGTGTACTTTCTCCTCTACACCAGGAGCTATGCGCGGCGAACCAGGCGATACTGATCACCAGTCGAAGTTAGCTTACCTCTCCATCGAAAGCTCCCTAGCAAAGGACTGCTCTTAGCAGGACAATGGACTATCATGCCGCCCACGAGTCGTTCCTTGGATTGATGCACAGATTGCAAGCATGCTGACCGTCCGGAAACAGCAATCGATGCCACCGATGGCGAACGAAGACAGCGACATGCCGTGGCCAGCTGGGATGACCGTGAATTACAAGCGTCCGTCTCAGTACTTTGAAGTCTCAGTGTACGTACAGATCACCATACCTAGTAGCACTCTCACATTACCGCCGTCGGACAAGCCCTAAGAAAGTAACATCATCATATTCTGGGGTATCCACAAAGTCATCAAACTAAACGCCATAAATTTGAAGCAGACCATCATCAAATCATATAGCCGCCATCCAAGGGGACGCTTTCCCCGCAAGATCATCGCCCTGCAAGTCAAGTTCCAAGCCCCTCCGGCTCCCGCAGCACTCGATAGCTTTGAATGCATCATTGCCTCAAGAAAAATGCGCCTTACTAACATGATGACTAACAGCCGCCTCATCACCTTCAAAAAGCCCACAAACCGGACACTTTGCGTTCGTCGCATGCTGATACTGCTGGCCCGAACCCGACAGCGGCCGATGAGGCAGCTGCGGAGGCGTGGAATTCTGCACGCTTAGATTTGAAAAGCGTTGATGATCGGGGACAATGCTGCTCGACGGCCTCGAGTTCTGTTGTTGCTGGTATGACTCCGAATGTCCAGTACTGGAGTTCCGGCTTACGCTGTGTTGGCTGGTATTCGAGACGTTCTGTTGCCATTGGGAAACGCTAGAGCGGCTGTAGGGCGGGGAGTAGGGTTGCTGTACTGTTTGGTGTTCGAAGTGGGAGTTATGGCTGGGGGTTAAGGAGTTGTTTCTGTCGGCTGGGTGTTGTTGCGAGGGTGGTGGGTAGGTGTGGTATTGGACGGGAGGTTTGAGATCGAGGGACGATTGCGAAGGCGCCCTTGGGGAGGGGTGTGGTGAGGCTGAGGCTGTTGAGCCGAAGGATTGGGAGGGTGCTGTGGTCGAATTGAAGGAGGAGTCGCCGGGGAGTTCTGAGCGGAAGACGGCGCCGTGGGGTTTGAGAGGCTCGGGGAAGAGGTTTTGGGGTGCTTGCTCGTAGGAGCCGGGGAGCTCGTTGATCATTGGCATTGTTTGTTGTTGTGCTCCTGGTCGTGTGTTGTCTGGTCCGTTGTAGCCCGGTTGCTGGTATGCTGGTAGGTATTGGCTGGTCCTTTGGCTTGCAGTCCGCGAAATGTCATGGTAGTTTCCGTATCCCTTCTTGTCCAAGCGTGGAGACCCAAACCCAACCATAGAAGGACTTGGACTCCCCGGCGGTGTTCCTGCCATGCTCCCTGCGGGCTGGCTTCCATCCTCACTGAAGCCGCTCGGCTTGGCTGTCTTCAACATACCGTCCTCGAACATGGCATGCAGCTTCCCCTCATCCAACAGCTCCGCTTTCCTCGCCAGCCTGTCAATCATCTTTCCTGTCGCCTCCTTCGTCTCTTTCTTGACGAAACTCGCCAGCGCCAGATTGCACACGATCTCCACGTCTTCTCGTAAGTACAGTCCATCCACCGGTGTGTCCACGCCCAGCTCTCTTATCTCTCGCGGCTCACCAGGCTGATTCCCTCCGATGCGATACTTATTTCGCAGGTCGACGCCCATAGGCGCATCTGAAAGCAACGGGCTCAAGGTCAGCGAGTGTCTCCCACAGGCAGGCGACTGCCCAGAACCCTTCGATGTACTCACACACATGTGACTGCAACCCGTACGGCTGATCATGGAAGACTCCCTTGAACGCAATCTTCTTCCTCAAGCCAAAGCCCCAAGTTATGATCTCGCTGATCTCATACCACTGCGAAAAGTACTCGTCGTTGGGTGCGTCGCGGGGCGCATCGATCTGTTTGACGCCAGTGACGAGCGGGTTCAGCTCGATGACCTCCTTATGACTGTGCAGCATCTCAATCGCGAGCTGACGGGGCACATTTCGTGGGAGGGGGGTGATTTTGGTGTAGATTGTCTTCTTCGCCATCGTTGGGCGTTAATCCCGATTCTGCCTACTGGTAGTGCAGCTCGAGTCCTTCGTGGTGTGAGTAGAAGTAGACTACAGCAATGCGAACAGAAAGAAACACCGGAGGAAGAAAGATACAACTCTTACACGGAATCATGCCACGGGGGGGATCAGCAGCCACAGCCGCGACAGCTCTGTCTGCGCGAGAGCCAAGCACAGCATCGCGTTGTCAGCGTCGAAGGATCGCCAGCTGCATCATCCCGGTGGGGACGAGCGTGTCTGGAGCTGGGCGCGCCGAGAATAGCGACTACAACTACAACTATGGCGCTTCGCCTTCGCCACACTCACCCACAAGGACACAAACGTGTCTTGGATTGCTGGTCAGATGCAGGCTACAGAATCCACGTTAGTATGAGAGGGTAATGGTAGTGAGGCAAAGCACTTTAATGTAATGTTGCTACGTATGCCGTCGTTCAGGAACAATGCCTTGAAGGTTTTCCAAACTCGGTATGTGGAAAGCCACCATATTCTAGCCTGACCGAAAAGAAGCCGTCATCGTGCACCAAGACGGCACAAGAATGCAGGTCTGTTCGGCAACGCTATCGATGCGGGAGGCCAAATTGCCGACGAAGAGGTGCCAAGAGCTCGACAGCCAATGGTTCCGTGACGACGGGTGGTGTACATACTGTGGTGTATCTTGGGGGTGGCAATAAGGATTATAACGACTGACTGATCCATCTCGAACATCACTTCTTCGGCGGCGGCAAGAACACATTCAACACCTTCCTCGGAATCTTCTTGAGCCTCACACCCTCCCAAGCACCCACAATCTCCCCATCCTGCAGAACATACACATCGCCCTCGAGTACCGTTTTGTCCTTCTCCAGCTGCTTCATCTGCACATAGTTCCTCACCACGCTACCACTCTTGGTAGGATTGAATCGTGGTGATAACTTCATAGCACTGACACCATTGGATATGAACGCATTCTTATCCTTGTCCTTTTCCACGGCATTGGCAACGAAGCCAGAGATGTGGCAGGAACCGTCAAGGTAGTAGGGACCTGTGCAGTCTGAGGCTGGATCGGCGAGGAAGCAGAGGAGCGAGGTCGCTTCGAGGCTGAGTTCGTCGAAGACGACTTCGGACATGTTTTGGTATTTTCCGGTGTAGTCGACGAAGGATTGGAAGAGCTTGTAGGCTTGGGCTTTGTGGACGAGCTGAACGTTGTTGTCGTTACCATCGGCGGCACGCTGGTAAAGCGCGTCGATGCGGGCATTCATCCTGGCAGCTTCGTGGGACCATTCCGACAGCCAGCCATAGTACCACTCGAAGCGGACAGAACAATGGCCGTTCTCTTGAAGGCGATTGCCTTCTGCCGTGATGCTGTAGAAGGTACATCGCAATACAGCATCCAGGATGTCGCCACGCGTACCTGCTGGTATCGAAGCCGTGGTCTCAAGCTCAAGCCAATGTTGGTCCAGCTTGGCCGGGTTTTTGACGACGGTCGGCTTGTGAACCTCAAGGTCACAAATGTTGAATCCAGGTAGCTCCGCATCTTTGCCACGGTGGTGTGTCCAGATGTGCTTGCCAATCTCGACGGCCATGTCGGCATACAAGCCGGACGGTGTGAGGACTGTCCGATTGCATTTGTGATTGGTGATGGTTGGGCTGATATCCGGGTCGGCCATACAAGAGCGGACAACGACTTTCGTGCCTGGGATGGAGTCGAGCCTTGACTCGATGACGTGCTGACATGTGGCCGAGAGGCGAGGGTAAGTCATTGTGGTGGTCGACATGGCGATGATTGGGTGCTGGGAGTAAGTCGATGGCGCAAGTATGCTTCAAGAGTGGTTGAGGAGCGTGAAGAAGATATACCTACCTGCCATGCTTACCGTTGGCGAACACTGTTGCATTCGGCTGTCAACATATGTCTTCGGATGGCTCAGGATGTGGTTGTCAGCTGACGAGACTGCAGCGGAGGCTCATGTGTCGCCGACGTGCAGCAGATTGGTGTCGAGGTTACATGGACGTATGACAATACATGGGCAGGGTTCTGTGGGAAGGAGAAGAGACGGGTTGTTGTTGTTGTTGTTGTTGGGGAAGAGGAAGAGAAGGGTCTTCCAAGGTTGGTTTCCGGCGCCGGCATGGATCAACGTCGATGTGGGGGGTTGGTCTGTGTGTGGACTAATATGTGTGTACCTCCGACGTTGACATGTCCCTCGATACATACAGTACATTGCACGTACTGCATAATAATAATACCATGAATTGAAGCCGAACGGAACGGAACGGGACGGTAGAATGAATGATTGATTGATTGATTGAGGAGGACATGCGCATCGCAGGAGTTGTGCTGGCGGCGGTCATCGCGAAACCGTTGAAAGGCAGCGGTCCCATTAGTTCTACTGCAGGCTTCTTCCGAACGATCAGCAGCGGCCTTGCACATGACGTTGAAGCAGCGAGCAAGACCAAGGCAAGCGGCGCTCGTCCAAAAAAAAACCCTTTCCACGCTGGACCACGACCGAGGACGAGACTCTTTCGAGGTTGAAGGCTCGCCGCCTACCGCTATCCGATATCCTGCAACACCTACCTGGTCGTACCCAAGCTGCCATCAATTCGAGGGCCAAAGGCCTGTGTGTGGTTCGGCCGCTCGCGCTATGGAGCAAAGAAGAGGACGCGATATTACGAGAGGGCAAGGCAAGCGGCCTGAGCTTCACGCAAATCCTTCCCCGCCTACCTCGGCGCTCAAGGGTCGGGCTCGTAGAAAGATGGCTCCTCCTGTCGAACCAGTCCCCGGGAAGTGCCACTCAAGAAGCCCTGGACAGCAGAGGAGGTATCAACGCCAAGGCACATGAGACTAGAAGAGCGGAGCACTGTCCGCGAGACCGCACAGCGGCTGGGACGAAGTGTGAGAGCGGTCAGAAGCAAGATCGAATTGGTCTTCTCCAAAGCAGAGAAGAAGGAGCACAAGCCATACACAACCGAGGAAATCACAATGCTTAGGCAGCTCAAGGCCGAGGGTAGTCGCCTCGCCCACATCGCAAAGATGCTGCAGCGATCTCGACCCTCCATCAGATCCGCGTGGGGCGCAATCGCAGCGAGAGAGGGCATCCTGAAGCCGCCGCACGCTCCCTGGCAGCCTGAGGAAGAACAAAAACTCTTGGACGCAGCCAACCATAACTGTCAAGTCGCTAATCTCTGCACACTGTTTCCGCACAGGACGAAACGTGCACTGAGGGACAGGATTAACAACCTGAGGAAAGCACGCCAGAGGCCCCCATCGGAATCGCTGCATGAGCATGATCCTTGACATGGATCGGTTGCCGATCTTGCTGTCAGGGGTACATGTATCATCGCCGCGGATCAGTCCAGGCCTTCGTCTGCAAGCCGGCTGCCGTGCTGTCCGTTCTGAAGCCCGCCAGGTGTACCAGCGCTGCAACACTTGTCCCACTGGGGCGCTCCACCGCTTCCAAATTAGCGACCACCGGCTACATCAAGCAGCGCTCCTGGACACAGGATGATGCGGAAGACAGCAGCCAGACAGTCGCTTCGGCTACCTCATTAGCCTAGCCAGGCCTTCGCATTGGTGTCTGTTCTCCGAGACAACCTGCGCGATCCGTATTGCCGGCCCACTTGTGAACGTCAGTCTGGACCGAAACTGGCCGCACAGCATTGACCCGGACTCCGCTGGGACCAAGCTCCTTCGACCGGCCCAATGTGAGCAAGTCCGTGGCACCTTTCGAGCCAGCATAATCAACATACTCGTTCGGCGGGCCTAGCCTTGATGCTGCTGAGGAGATGATGACCATCCTATTCAGCGGAGCAATGTCGGATCCTGGCATTCGACGAGCTGCTTCTCGAGCGCAAAGATAAGTTCCAAGGATATTTGTGTCGAAAATATGCCGTGAGCGGTCTACGCTCATCTCTACAAGCGGCATTGCAGGAGCTGTGATGCCAGCATTGATTACCAGGCCGTGTATGGGACCGTAGGTTGCCTGCATTCTGTTCAAGAGGTTCAGTACGTCCGTTTCTTGGAACGCGTCGCTGGGCAACGCTGTTGCTTTACCGCCGGCTTTGATGACCTCTTCCACAGTGGCTTCTGCTGCGGCAGCGTTGTCGAACATAGTTGACGCCAATGTTCCAGCCTATTTGGCCGGCCAGAAGGGCAGTCGCTCGGCCAATGCCTCTGCTGCCTCCTGTGATGAGCACATTGGTGACTGCCGTAGCTGCGGCAATCGTATAGTTGGCGCACAGAATGATTGTTCATTGTTGGTATGCTATGTAGTCACTGCGGAGGTGAAGCAATGAACTAACTCAGCAAAGTGGTCGAAGCTTCTGACCCCCTGCCATCGGGATTATGTTCTGCCCTTCGTACATCCTGCTCTACCACTTTATATAGCCACCGCCACGGGAGCAATGCAGATTCAACCCTCATCAACTGACACCGCTCTGCCCTCGCATCGTGCCTTCGACGATTATCTGATACTTGTGCTTTGCACATGTCATCTTCAGCCGGGGCGATGTGCCGATTTGCCGGTCGACTCACAAATCTATACCGCATTGCAAGCAGGACGTCTTTTCATTGGAAGATGTTCTTTCCCTCGCCTATCATACTGCTTCTTCCTGCTGCAACGACTGTACCATACAAAAGACTCTCTGGACTCCTGAACTCGACCGCGGACGCAACGCACACGAAGACCATCAAGCCATCGTCCATCCCTAACAATGACTCCAAGCACCCATAACCCCGTCATCGCCGATACTCCCTACTTCTAACCCCTTCAACCCCACCACCAAACTCCCAATCCTCTTCCAACCCCTCCGATTCCGCGGCACCGCCCTCCGCACCCACATCCTAGTAGCACCAAGGTGCCAATACAGCACCTCCGCCTCCGGACCTTAAGTCCACACCCTACCACATCGCCACTCTAGCCTACTACGTCCTGAAAGGCACAGCTCTAATCTTCATCGAAGCAAGTGGCGTCCAACCCACCCGACGCATCAGCCCTATCTGCCCCAGAAACCTAGAGCGGTGCGCAGATTAAAGGGGTAAAAGCGGCGACGGATTGTTGTCATAGTCAGGGGGCGCGTTGTGGGCTGCAATTAGCACATGCAAGGCGGAAGGCGAGGACGTTAGGTGTCGATTGGGAAATGCGGCGCAGCATAAGAACTTTAGCGTTCGCGCGAGCAAGGAGGCGGGAGTTTGGATGGAATGGGGAGGGAAGTGGAGAGGGGGGATTATCCTCCGCAGGAGTTGACGGGAAGGGGAGATTGAGGAAGTGGTTCAGGACTGGACTGCTGCAGCGGCGAGGACTGTGAGGGCGGGTGTGAATGTTTTGGAGGTGCATGGTGGTGCGCATAAATACCTCCATCGCCAATTTCCTCAGCCCGATCACGAGTCGTCGTAAAGGTCTTTACGGCAGTCCATTTGAGAACCGCACCCGGCTTTTGATCGAAACCCTCAGCGCTATCAGAGCCGTTCTCCCGGCTTCAATGCCTCTGTTCCTGCGTCTGAGCTCGACGGAGTGCATGGAGGAGACTGCAGATGAGCTCGGGAAGCAGCTCGGAAGCTGGAAAGTCGAAGGTACAATCGCTCTGGCAACAATCTTCTCAGACCTCGGCGTGGATCTTCTGGACATGTCCTCCGTCGGTGGAAATGACCCGCAGCAGAGGATTAACATGTCCAACTCCAAAGACTCCCAGACCAAGATCGCCCCTCAGATTCGAAGGGGAACTTCGCGCAGTGGCCAAGTCGCTGCTGATCCGGGGCTGTGAGTTTCGTTACGGAGGCGGAGCAGGCGAGGGATATTCTTGAGGAGCGCGGCGAGCTGAGCGAGGGCAGGCGAGAGAAGCGAAGGTGGTGAGGAAAGCGTGGATTGCAACGAAAGGGGAAGACTCCATCAAACAAGAAGCCGAAGTTGCAAAGATCATGACAGAATCCAACCAGGGGAACGACGGACGTCATACTAGTCGCGCGGCAATTCATGCGTGAGCCCGCGCGGGTCCTGCAAGCTGCGTGGAGGTTCAGTGTAGATACTGCGTGGCCGTCGCAGTTCTTTTGAGGGTGAGGTTCCCGATGCGTGACTCGTATCTAGACGGTAGAGATGAGAGAGTATAGAAAGCATAGGAAGGGCATGTGGGTTGGAAAGCTGATCTTGCGAGTCTTAGCTGGGAGGTCGACTCGTTGCGAAAATGCAGGAGCAGCCAGTATCGTGGACGACATTCATTCCATAGGTCGTGACGTAATATTTCTGACTCGCGACAATTCTCGAGGCCAGACTCGCGCTTCAGCACCTTGGCCCATGGCATTTCCCTCGAAGTACTCCCTCGAGGGCTCGCCTAATGAATCCTCTTTAGGCTCTCGACCATACCTCGAGCCTCCTCAAGATCAATTCCACCGAGATCCCTGATGATCTCTCGCTGAATTTCTTCACTGCAATCAAGAAACCTCTCAATCAGCTCTCCATCTACAAATCGATTAGGCCCATTGGCCCCCTCATCTCGCACTTGATTCTTGAAACCCCTGAACGTATTGAATTCCACGTGACCCGGACTCTTGACCAGATCAGCCATATTGTTCTGCATCCTCATGAGCAAATCTTGCTTCCCTGGCGCGATCAGCGCGAAGAGGTAGATGGATCCTTCCACCGTGGCGAGAAAAGCGCGAGGAATGACGAGAGCGCCTGGTGTAGGAGTTACATCGATGCGACGGATTCTGTTGACCATTTCGCCAAGGAGCATTTCGGAGGTCACGCGCATTCGGCGGCGGTCTTCTTCGGAAAAGCCGTTGATGTCGTGTTGAAGAACGATGAGATTGCCCTCGGCGTCGGATTGGAGGTAGGTGTTGTCGGCGACGTTGGCGACGGCCGTGCCCCAGAGAGTTTCGAAGTGGCGCGCGACCTGAGATCGGCGTTAGCCTCTGCGAATGCCAATTGTTACCTCAGATGCCTGCACTCAGCTAGACCAATTCCGATGCGATGCGCCATTGCTTCGAACGATACCAGCCTGCCCTGAGGTACGGGTATTCGTTTGCTACGACTCACCTCTGTCAGGGTATCCGGCATGCCCGCACGGCCCTTCTTGTATTCAACGAGAGACATTGACTTCATAAGATCTGTCACCGCGATAACATTACCAGTAACGCAAACATCAATCGGCGCTGTGGCGGTTCGATACGAGGCCTTCTTCGTCAACTGAGCTTTACTCGCAGCAAATTCGAAGTCGTAGATGATGACCTGTGCGTCGTGTCAGCAATTCTGCGACGCCATGGGCCATATATCTAAGGCGTATACCGTCTTGATGAGCGCAGCCACTATCTTGCCTTCGCAAACAGCCAGACATCGACACGCACCCCTGACACTTAGCTCGGTTACGAGCTTCAATCGTCTGTCTTCGGTCACTTCCAGTATTATTATTCTGCCCCGTGCTGTCTTCGAATCCTGGTCGTCAAGGTATGCTGTGCCAATAGCGAAGCGCTCAGCGCTTTCGCCTGAGCCATCATCGAGCTTGCAGCGGATCACGCTCTCCACTAACTCATCTTCATGGAGGTCGTACGAGTCGAGTTCCTTGAACGCCACTTCGTCGACGAGCTTGAAGTGGCTCTTCACTTCTTCTTGTCCTGCCGTGAGAGTTCGCTGTATACAGCCAAGGCCAAATGCCTTTAGGTCCGCCGAGTATGCTATTCGCCGTACCGTCTCATGGATGAAGAGGTCCTGCACGTGGGTGGTTCTCTCCTCATCCACCGCCGCAATCCTCAGCTCATCACCCGAAGCAATTGCAATAGCACTACCGTACGGCTCAGAATTGAACGAGCATATGGATGTGGCGCTCTGCGCCGTCACAGCAGAATACACCATCCGCCCTTCGCTGCCATATATCAGGGAAGGATGCTCACATGTAGCGAAGACGTTTTGCAGTCCATCTCCCCGTGGCAGCACCGCAAAATTAGCCTGTTGTGTTCCAAGGATAATACTCTTCCTCGCCGAGAAGAGCTTTTGCGGAAGTTCGATGTTGTATGTTACGACGTTCCCATCCGCTAAGCCAACGAAAAGTGTTGCAGGCTGATCATGCAGGATAGTGGCGATGGAGAGCGATCGTGGGACTGAGAGGGCGTCTTCTGCAACGCGCTCGCTGGCAATGGATTCAAGATTTGGTAGGCTTAGGAAGGAGACTTTGCTGTCTTTCCAGAATCCGACGACGCACACATCGGGTATCGAGGAGGATAATGCGATGCAGGACACTTCTTCCGCGCTGCTGAAGTCTCGCTGTGATCGGACGTTGACTGTCTGGCCGGAGAGGTCCAATGCAGCCAAAGCTTTGCCGCTGAGTGACAGTAGAACTGTCGTCTGGTCTACAGCCACTGCGGTGATACTTGCTGGAGCTTGCCATGTGTCCGTGATCATACCGCTCTCCGCGTCTGTAAGCAGTACTGCGGTAGTGGTGACTTGCACTGCTCTCCCATCTGGCAAGTTCCCGGCATGCAGGGTCGAATCGGTCAAGCTGAAGCCTCTGAATTCTTCTCGTTCTTCCACGTCTCCCTCTTCATCAAACACAAAAACCCTCGTGCTGTCGACGAAGCTCACCACCAGCGTATCGACCAGTTTTGAGGCAGCGGAGCTTCGCAAGCTGAAGACTTCAGATATCGGTGCACCCAAATCGCCTAGATCGGCTCGATCTTCCAGGCCCACGCCAGATCTCACAGATCTCAGACTGCCGTCCTTGAAAGCACCAGAACCTGTGACAATTCTCGCTTGGCCGCTCGAAAACTCGTTGACGGGCGCGTCTGAAGCGCGATTGCCCATGTCCATGACCGTGAAGTCCAGTATTGGCGCAATGTTTGGAAAGGTTTGCAGTACTTCGATGCTCTGTGGTAGAATCTGTATTACCTGACTGTCGCCCTGATGGCTACCCACGAATACTCGTCCTTCGTCCAGGTAGACTAATGTGCTCGCTCTGCTCGTCTCTCCTAGGACATCGATGTGGTGGCCGCCGTATCCACCTTCTGCGTTGGGCTGCACCATCAACAAGTACAGCTTACCGTAATCATCGGCCAATATGTATCTCTGATCATCCAACGCACACCATGCTACGAAGACGGTCGCTTCGTCTAGGGGTTCTGTGCTTTGTACGGAGGTCTGCCACTCTTCGACTTCGACGTACGAGACGCTCGTTTCCCCCACAACGAGAAGGCCATACATCGGGGGAGGGAGTGGGATGAGTATGCCTGCCCCAAGCTCTAGAGGGTCTTCCACATCACGAACCTTTTCCAGCTCTGCCATGGCTGGTTCATCGCCGGGTCTCAGAGAGGGACTGTATTCCAACTCGCGGATCTTTAGTCTGACCTTGTTTGTGCTGTCCTCGTGTAGTATTGCGAATAATGGGTCTACTACTTTCGCTCCCGGTCGTCGCCTGTGTACAAAGCAGCTGCTTCTTACGAAAAGCTCGGGTATCCTCACTGGAATTGGTTCCTGTAGCTCGCCGATCTCATTGTCTGCTGCCTTCCTCTTGCCCTTGCCAGCGTGGGCGATGGGTAGGACATTGACGACGCCTTCATAGCACTCTATGGTCATGAAGCGGGATGTGGGGTCGATGTGCACTCTGTCTCCGGTCTGGCTATCTCTTGCCGCCTTCTCAGCTATGTCGACGTACGCCTTCTCTGTGTTGAGGTCGTTCGTGGCCGCATTCCAGCTGATCGTGAAGTAGTGATATCGGTCTGTGCCCACGAACAGGTGATCGGATTGACTCGCTGCAGGCCGCAGTTTGTGAAGCAGGGTCACTTTGCCGTACAAAGCCTTCGTATGTCGATGGACCAGGGTGGGATCTGTGGCGCTTGCTGCACTCCATACTTCGATGCGGTTGGCTTTGGCTACAACCAGATCTTCAGAGTCCGGTGCCAGGAACGAGAGCTTGAGAGCGTGGCGTACGCTGCTGGGTCGGTGTATTGGGGCGAGGTAGGCCATGGTGATTCCGTGTCAGGGCTGGCGAGAAGGGAGTGGGTTGAAGTGAATTGAGATCGGGTTGCATGTGCAGGTCGCTCTCGGGAGTGAGTGACGTCCAGCTCCAGGCAGTCTATTGGGAGACGATTGGCCCGAGTATTGGATGTGTGAGTGAAGTTGAGTGATCTCTCATCTCACATGTGCTAGAGCTAGCTGATGACGAAGTGGGTGGAAACGCACGCGCTTCCGTCGCGTCTCTCCATTGTATCTCGGTCGCCTCGGTCCATCTCAATTTCTGCCCTGGTCGAAAGGTGACTTGACCAGGCTGCAAACACAGTCACCAACCACTCTTATTGCCTTCTCATTCGAGATCAGCATGGCGCGTAAGTCGCCCATATCATTGCTCAGTCTCGTCGCAGAGACTCCGTTGCTCCCTCACTAACTCCACCCACAGCCGTCAAGGCAGAAGACGACCCAGTGGTGGCCGAGTACCATGTCTTCCTCACGCCTCCCAGCGACGAACACATCTACCTGCTGCAATACCCCAACCGAGTGCGGAGTCGACCGTACAACAGCAAATTCGGCGCGACGCCCCACGCAATGCGCATCAAGCCCGACAGCGGCTTCCTCGAGATGGACATCAAGCTCAGCACCGAGGACAACTTCAACAAATACATGGGCCTGAAGTGGGGAGACGCCGACCGATCAGCACGCGAACTGCACAATGCCTCAGGCACGTATGGCCCGGCTGCTGGACTGGCTCCAGCGAAGCCGCGAGGACGAAATCAGGGAAGAGACAAGGGCGACCGCGAGCTGCAACTCGAGAATGACTTGCGAGCGTTCAGAGAAGCCGAACGCGACGACAAAGTGCACGCCATGCAAACACTTGGTGGGCAGCTGATCCGCCATGACACTGAAGCAGAAACGGGCAAGCCACATTACTTCGTGGGCGCTTTCCAGGGCGATCACCTGTTTCTGACCAAAGTCGACGCCACAGCCCAACTGCGACCCAACTTCCACCACCTCGACGCCGAAGAGGAAAGAGCGCGCATAGCTGTCTCCCGCGCGCAAGCAGAAGCCGCAGGCCCGCAGCCGCAAGCTCCAGGCAAAGCCGTGAAGACGCCGAACGAGTCGGATGTGGACAAGACCACAGTCGAGTACAAGCTTACACAGGGCCTGAAGAAGGCTCGCGAGGAAGGGTGGATCAAGATGAACTATATCGATGACGAAGACCAGATCGCATACGAGGCTTTCGACGTCAACCTGAAGGTCAAGAACACGGCAGAAGTGCCAGTGCTGAAAAGCGAGCTGGACAACGATGCTTTCTTGGATGCCGTTGGTCCTCAGAAACACGGTAGTCCCACGCGGAGGAGGAAGCGGCAGCCGAAGAAGGAGACAGCTGATGTTGAAGATGAGCTCATGGAGGACGCTGAAGCTGGAGTGTGAACACAGAGTGTACAGGTACGTGATGCAGAACCACGCACAACGACACGACACACACCCACGGGCTTCAACACGTCGTACGACCAGGACGAGAACGAATTCGATAGTATCCTCTTGGCGTGAACCGTGTTACCTTGGTTCGTGGTATCCTTGGCACAGCAATGCCTCACCGTCGGCCTCCGCACTCGCGCACACGAAACCAGACCATACGCGCAACTGTCAGCATCGTCATAATCCAACCGTTATCTCACCTCCAAGGATCATGGACGTCAGCACCTCTGCCTGAAGAACCCACAATTCTTCGACAGCAAGGCGCAAGTCGGATGCCAACGCTCCAGCCCGAAACTCGGCACGTCTTGGCACTGGATCCAGAGCTGCAGAAGAAGGAACACCTTGCCTGCAACCAATCGACTTTCCGATCTCTTGGTTCATGCCTAGTCAGATACCACGAAACATCCTAGCCACGACACGTATTGTCGTTCGTCTTCGTGTCATCGACCACGAAACTATTCGGTAGGCAAGCTTGCCCAATCTTACATGCCAGATACATGCCAAGTCTAATATCGTCTCAAGCTAAAAGGCAACTCCCTTTGGATTGCTTAGGGACAACGACTAGGTCTCGAAGAAGGGGGGGGGGGCTTTCAAAAAGCATGGGGCACGAGGTTTTGTAATTGAATTGTAAATGCACGATCTATTCGGATCCCGAACAGTCGAGCGAGGTATTTAGTTGCAACGTTGATGACTTCAACTAAGAAGAGGCTGCCTGCCGGATAGATCCAGTTGCCGGCCGGTTAGTATCTGCCAAACAACACGACCTCTCGGCATCCGCCGACTACACACCTCTCGAGACTTTCATTCATTCGTGTAGCTACAGGTACGGAAGTACATGCATCGAGCCATGTGACACTTGCAGAGCTGCTTTCGCACGAGGTGCGAGCTGCTGCAGCCAAGAAATGAGACCCTTGGCGAGCATGACACCAGACCAGTTTGCCAGGACCGCTGGCACCTATCAGGTACAGCCACACCACAACAACACACTGACTTACCGCGGCTCCCTTTGGCACGTCTGCGGATGTGCGTCAGGTCGCACACCGCTGCTGATGCTGCACTTGTACAGACAGTATAAGCTTAAAGTCCACCTTGCCGTTTCCGCATCATGCCGAGCCGTGGCTTGTCTGCTGCGCTGCGCAGATGATCGTGTGACGCATGCCCGTAGTATCCCAGATGTCATTCGCTTATACATAATAATAAAGCACAAGCATCCCACCCATCTCCTCTGACATCTACTTCTAGCACCGAAAGGTTCAAAGGGTTCACGTTCGGTGTGACGAATCGAAACACGTCAACGAGCCTGAGGTGCCTGACACCTTGGGATCGAACTTGGTTTGGCTCTGATCATTGGAGGGGTATACCTTGTCGCCACGGACCGTCAAACACATATTTCAAGGAACGCGCTCCCAACATTACTGCACGCGAGCCACTTGTGGTCTTGGGCCCTTTCGTCAGCAGGCAGCACTGTTCGTGCGGGATATAAGGAAGCACAATCGACGAGGAAGAAAGTTGAGGATCTGAAAGGACTGGAAAGTACACGCTACCGATCACGATGCTACCTCTTATCCCGATCGTGGTGGTGGCGTACGCGGCGCTGTATATTCTGACGTGAGGGAATAGTGGGTGTGGAAAGCGGCGTGGGACGATGGGAAGACGAAAGTGGGCAAAAAAAGTGAATGCTTTACTTCCCGCAACGTACGAACAAGTTGATGAGCTCCCCAACGTCAAAGGTCAGGGCTCAGAATAACTTCACGATATCGACCGGACTGCTGCATGAGCTATGACGCCTCTGAATTGCCGCGCCTACAGTCGGCATGCCCAACTCCAAAATCACAAGATGAGGAGTCTGGACAACGCCCACTCCATCAAGCAATCTGATCATGCCGCCGTGTTCTCTCAAGGCGAGGCCAGACATGACTTCGGGCGGTCTCGAACTCAGCCGAAAGTGACATCCACATTCAACCTCCCGGCATCATAGCCATCCGCGAAGAGGGTCGACCAAGCACGGGGGACGGCAATGTTGACTGGGATTACGAGTTGAGGTCGAAAATCCTACAAGCCTGGCTGTCATGACGATATAAGGGAATGTCTCGAAACGCTGTGGCCTGAGTGTTTCGTGATTGAGTCGTTCTGGTCAGCTAGGCTGCATTACGTGTCTGTTGAAAGGACGAAGACCAAATAAATGAGCGGCCGTGGGTCCGGAAGGGATGTGTTCGGATGCCAAGGTCTGTCGGGTTTGGATTGATCTCCTAGAGATAACTCGTTTCTGGACGACTTGAAGTCATCTGACCGGAGGAGGAAGAGGGGCAGGAACAGTGATTGGAACAGTCGCGTAGCGCTAAGGAGCAGTGAGGGCCAGAGTGGAACGGAGCGAAGCCTCGTGCGGAGATATTGTAGACGTGACCGGGCCGTAGAAGGTCTGCACCTTTAGGTCCCGAGCCTTGACACATGATATCGCCTTAGGCACTGAAGAGTAGAGGATTCGTAGAATCGTGCCTTTACTCTCTATTCCGCTGCTACCCGTACCGCGGCAGTACGTACAGAAGCTGATACGTACACCACCCCATACCATCTTCACCCTCACAGCCTTGGAAGCAACGCTCTCCTCTCACCCAGTTCTCATCCCAGCCATTGGCTTCACGCTCGGTTACAGACAAGATCGCGGTCAACAAGACTTTCAAGAGGGAACACATACTGCCCTCCCTGCCGCGCCGTCCTTGCTTTCTTCGCCATTTCGCATCGCCGACATCGGATTTGGAGGGAAAGGTACGCTGTATTGAGTTCAGATTAGTGGCGTTTAGACTCGAAGACCGTGAGGACTAAAGGCTCCTGAGTGGTGGTGCGGGAGGGTGTGATACTTAGTAGACCGGGCTGAACCCTACTCGCAAGCAAGCAAGGGAGAGGAAAGAAGTGGATGTGAATTCGATTGAAAAGGGGTTGAGTCTGGGAATCGGACAACTGTGGTAGAACGTCATGCCATTCGACCTTTGCAAGGTGATTCTTTCTGATTTTCCGCTTGTTCGAAGGATCCCCATATTCCAGTCCGCCGATACCTCGATTCAAGCTCGACGATGCGACAGTGTGCCCGTCTCGATGAGTGAGTCAGTGCTACGTGGATCAGGCCCTTGTTCTGTCTCTGCGCCATGTTGTCCTGCTTTTTGAACGCGTTTGTGACCGATGAGGGATCTTTCTGAGGCTTCGACCTGCTTCTAGATCCTTTCCATTTCCGCAGTCCTGCTCACACTCAAATAATCAGCATCTTTCGCCACCACAGCCGGCCATGTGGGTTGCATAAAGCGCCTCACTCTCCAGCTCGTTCATGCACTTGCACGCACACTTCTGCAGATCGATCCACGCTCTGAGCGTAAATGATCGCAGAGCTGCGCCATCCCTTCCGAGCTGGGAGTAAAGACCTCTCATTCTCTTCGGTCTGCCAGGCTTGTGGAAAGCGATAGGCATCCGGTTGCCGGGTTCCGAGATGTTGATCTGTGGAAAGACTGCTCGAGCTTGTGGTCCTATGGCTTTGACCCAGCGCAGGAGATCTCGACTGCAGAATGTGACGACACGGTAGCAGCAGTGCTTGGCGATGGCCTCTTGGCGGGTCTTTCGGCACACTCGCATGATAATGGTCGGCTTCGTTATAGCTCCGGTGAAGATGTCTCGGACCATGCAGCAGCCGACTACGCAGTACTCATAGATTCCGTTGCGAAGCTCCGCTGGCAGTCGAAGGAGTCTCGATTTGATCTCATTGCGTGATACGCCGGGCGTGCTGGTATATTCGATGTTATTGATTGAAGATTGTCAGCTAGTCTGGTTGCTGGTGGTAACCATGTTGATGGTGTGGTGATTCTGGACCGTAGTCGCCTTTGAGGTCTGTCGAGTTGCGACGATTTGAGTCATTTGCCATTGATCTCTAGTAGAAGTGAAGTGACAGCAGCAATCTAATCTGCCGGCTGTGCAGTGTAGGTCCTCCCGCTCAGCTCGCCGTCCCTTGAGCCACACGTGAACCTCACTTGACGTCCTGTTCGACCTATAGCGTCCAGATTCGAAGCGTGTTGTCAAGCGGGCCATCGTCAGAGTCGCCTTCCTCCTCGCTATCATCAACCGACTGTGCAGGTCGTTCACCCGAACAAGTCGCCAGCACAGCACCAGAAGGATGCCACACCGCACTTGATACAGCCGCATGATGCATGTCCAATTCCACGTCCGGGCTCTGCGCTCCTCCCTTCGAGCCAGGACTATTCCACATCCTCACCATTCCGTCCGTCCCTCCACCCCACACCTCAAAGCCAGCAGCATTCGGCACAACATCAATGCCAAGCACTTGCCGTGTCTCCGCCTTCCTACCCACCAGACTCGCAACTCTTTGCTGGGTATTGCGAAGATCGAAGACCTGCACAACGTCGCTCTGCCTCTCGGCCAGAAGCAAGTACCGTCCGTCAGGACTCCACTTCAAACCAGTGATACCACTTCCACTTCGACCTTCAAGCTCAAATACGGTCGAGCATTCGCCAAGCCCATCTTCGTCGAACAGCGCAATTTCTCGTTCGTTCGTGCCAACAGCTAGCGTCCCTTCACTACTGATGCTCACAGCCGAGACAATACCCTTTCGCTGAAGTTGCCACGTGCTGAGGTGCTGGACCTGACCTTTCCCAGGTCGAAGTTTCTGCGTACTAAGTGGGCCCTCGCCAGCCCTGGTACAGTCGAATGTGGCAAGAACGTTGATGCTGCCTGCGATGAAATGCCTGCCGTCTCTGGTGAATGCTAAGCTTCGTGGAGGTAAGTGCTCTTCTGTGTTCGCGTTGATGAAGGGATATGTGCCGTGGACGGTGTCGTAGTGGAGGGCGTTGCGTAGAGTGATTGGTACGTCTGCACTACCTGACAGTACTAGGGTGGTTGATGTGTTCTGGAGGGAAAAGTATGGGTAGAGAGCATGGCTTTGAATATTGCTGCCGGACCGATAGCTCGCGTACGCTGTGAGTTGTGTAGGCTCTTCTCGTTCTTTGAGCAGGTCTGTTGGCAGGACGAACGTTCTTAGGCAATGGTCTTCATTTTGGGTCACTACGGTGGTGCCATCGTTGCTGAAGGTGGCGTTGCGGAAGAGATTGGACCTCCCGCTTCCCGTGGTATGGTTGAATGTGTCTCCTGTTGAGCCGACACACTTTGGAGTGAAAATCTGTTGATCATGTTGGAGATCAGAAATCATGTTGTTGTCGTCGGAAATAGCACAGATATTGCCAATGTCGGCAAGTTGCCCCGATGCCGAGATCGTGGCCCATGCTCCCTGCAAGATGTTCTCGAGAATTCTACAGCCAGCATAACACCATCATTTCTGTTATACCACCTTCACTACACTCAAGACACCCCCGAAACCCATCTCATCGCCTTCTGCACAGTCTAAAGTTCCTGTTCATCACAATGGTATGATGCATCACCAATGATACACCTCCGCACAGCTAATCGCGTGATTCACAGTCTACCGCCATCAAGTCCATCAAGGCCCTTGCGCCCCTCCTCGACCGAGTCCTCGTCCAGCGCGCAAAGGCCGAGGCAAAGACCGCCGGTGGTATCTTCCTCCCCGAGACGGCAGTGAAAGAGTTGAACGAGGCCAAGGTGCTGGCAGTGGGACCCGGTGCTCTGGACAAGGACGGCAAGAGGATACCCATGGGTGTGTCGGCCGGCGACAGAGTGCTTATTCCACAAGTATGTCATGCTGAAAGACTTGCAATGGATGGTGCAAGGACATGCTAACAGAATACGACAACAGTTCGGCGGCAGCCCGATCAAGGTCGGCGAGGAGGAGTATTCCATTTTCCGGGATCACGAGTACGTTGCAATACACAACAATCAGGTCTGATGGCATCGGGTAAAGCTAACGATAGCTTAGCATCCTCGCGAAGATCAACGAATAGACACGGCCATAACGATACCCGCGATCCGCAAACCCAAAACTTGTAAAATATGCATCGAGCGAGGACGGCGGCGCACATCGATTGCCAAACGAGAGCGCTTGTATTGTATTTGCCGACTGTAGTTATAAACCTTCTGTGAATACATCTCTACTCTTCGCTGGACCCCGAAAATCCACCTCCCGATTGCAAGTCTGCTAACTGACTCTGGAGGCTGGAAGCTCAATTGCTTACTTGCCGACTTGATATGGAACAAAAAGTTCTCACCTGGAAAGATGTGTCTTTTCGATGGCAGGGCCGAAACATCCGGAGACCGGACGTCAATGTAAGAACCTCACCAAAGACAATGCTCCGCTACGACCAAGATTCGTGCACCCAGACCATTCACAGAAGATGCTGCCCATCTCGCTGACCTCTTGTTGCTCTCCTCAACTCTTTCGCCACTGCGCTCGCCGCTGCCGCCATGGGCTTCAGCAAGATCGCCGTATTGAGCGCTCTGCTCTTGAATGGCCTCGCATGTGCTGCTCCCATCGAGGACAATGCCGTCTTACAATTCATTCGCAAGGCCTATCGATCGTCATTACAAGAATTTGGCAACGATTGACGCTTTCACGGCGACACCAGCATCTGGCTCGGACGCTGCGGCCTCTGCTGAGCCCACCAGCACAGCCATCGCACTCAATAGTGCTGCTCTCGATTCGATGCTCGCTTCGTGGTTCGAGCATGGACAGCGCGCCTCGTGCTACCCCCAGGCACCTGCTGTCCACATTACCTCGACTTCCGCGCTCACTGGTGCAAATATTCCGCTCCCAATCTTCGACTACCCTCTCACTGACCAGCCTTACTCGAACACCTCACAGCTCAGTATGAGGTCCTGCGCATCAAAGCCCGCATCCTTGAATTGCAGTTATGGAGGTCATCGACCACCTTCGCTACAACGACCAGAACGCCACAGCACTATATAAGGGGCTTAATCAGCGTCTCGAGCACATGTGGTACTATTAGCGAAGCCTAAAGGCCATCAGCGAGAGTAACGAGTGCACCGGCGAAGGGATTGTATTCACCTGCAGCCGTTGCGATCCTTCCGAGGCATCGATTCAATACCCGGGGGAGATCGAGCGGCTTCAATGTTTGATCGCGGAGCCGAGAAACCTCGTCGCTGAGGATGTTATAATCTGGACGCAGTGGTTGGAGAACGCTCAATCTACCAATGATGTTAAGAAGACTGTTACGAATGGCGATGCTGTTGAGGCTGCGATGAAGAGGATCGAGGGATACTCGCGGATTCTTGGAGGGAGGTGCCTGGGGAGGAGGATTCTGAATTGACTGAAACGCCGATCCTTGTGCATGGCACTGTCGTCGTACCACTTAACGAGACCTACCATCTGGCTCTGGCAAGGAGAGGCGACAACTTCATACAAGGCACTCGGCGTTCCCAGAAGGCTGACCTCGAAGCGGTCGTCTCCTGGTCCAAAGTCTCGCCAACTGTTGAATCCGAATATGCAATCCTACTTGACATCGACACTCCTGACGAGCTCGAGGACTTCCTGTCCGAAGTCATGGCTATCCGTGACTTCATAATCGCGACGCCTTGGCAGCCAACCGAGATCTCCTCGACCTCGCACAGCAGCTCGGGCCAGCCGAGAAGACTTTCATGTTCGCCCAGTCGCACCCGAAGTACCCCGAAGAAACGTATGGATGTCCTTGAGCAGACCTGCTCCGAGATTTCTGAACATCACGAGCCTCAGCCTGGTCGGGATCGTCAAAACTGCACTCCGAGAGCTTGGAGTCGGGTGCGAGAAAGCTTGCGTGAAGTCTGAAGCCGCAGAGGAAAAGGTGCAGGTACTGCGTAAGGCGCTCAAGCGAGCGCAGTGGCGATCGTGAAGGCCGAAAGGGAGCTAAACAGGCTCAATGGCTCCATCGTCCATATGAAAGAGGTGATCAAGGAGGCTAAGACCAAAGCCTGGATATGCTAAGCCAACCGAGGAGCCAGTGAGTACCTCTGCTGCTGAGCCGACTCATGGTTCTGTTATCAAGCGAGGCTACATCGACACTGGAGACAGCGAATTCAGAATCCCACTCAGTATCGAGTCTGCCAAGGATCTGGAGAGCTTCTTGAACGGAATGGTGATGGTGATCTATTCCACAATCAAAGAGGATGTCACTCTAGCGCAGCAGAGCCTGGGTCAGACTTGGTATAAGTAACTCCCGCCCGTTCAGCGGAACGGATATCTTCTTCAGCAAGCACGCCAGGGCCTGAAGCAACAGCTCGAAGTGGCTATGGCCGAATGTGTTGGTACAACCGTACTCGAGTCCAACGCTCAGCGTAGCCCTCACGTGGGGGAACGCAGCATGAAGCTCCACAGCCTGCAAGCTAGCTACTGCTTGTCAGCGCGAGGCTTGAGCACGCGGCTAAGCAGTTGAAGGAGTTGGATATCAGGTTAGAGGAGGCTTCAATGTAATACGATGGCTCGGTGCGGAAGCTGTCGAAGCATGAGCGCTTCATCGATGAGGTCAAGGAGGCGATCGAGAAGGCTGCCCGAACACCCATCTAGAAGCCGTCGGCAGATGTATTATTGCCGTCGCATGGGGAAACCTCGCCGTGCAGCAGGCGAGATCTGAATTCTTACATGGTGCCCGCTCTCGCCACTGTAGTGTGCCTGTGTGGTGGAACATCGTCGTACAGTATGTTATCGGCCTTTGCGGTAGTTTTTGGGCGTTTTCCTTCCGCGGCCGCGCGTAGAGTCTATAAAACAGATCTGGAGTACCCGTGGGATGAGGCATTGACAGTCCATAGCATGTGATGGGATAAAGGAAAGCAGGAAGGAGGCTCAATGTCGAGACAAGAGCATATACATGTGACCGAGTCAATTTGTGCCAAGACTTTCGCTTACGTACACCACTTCCTCGCTTTGACTGGGCCAACACCTTCTCTCCTCCATCTACAACTGAAAAATGTCCAACGCCGGCAAGCTCCGTGCAGCTATCCTCATCGTCTCAGAGACGGCATCAAAAGATCCGTCGACTGACAAGGGCATACCAGCCCTGCAGGATGTCTTCACTCAAAACGGCGGCAACCAATGGCAAGCGGATGAAACCCGCATCGTACCTGATAATGTCTTGGACATTCAACGAGCAATAACAAGTTGGACAGATGGTGACAACTCTGTCAATCTGATTGTCACAAGCGGAGGCACAGGGTTTGCTCAGAAGGATGTTACGCCCGAAGCTGTCTTGCCACTTCTGCACAAACACGCTGCTGGGCTGGTGCATACCATGCTGTCCGCGTCCCTAGCGGTCACACCATTCGCAGCTATGGCTCGTCCTGTGGCTGGCGTTCGAAACAACACTCTGATTTTAACGTTGCCCGGATCTCCAAAGGGGGCCAAGGAGAATCTTGAAGCAGTCTTGAAGTTGCTCCCTCATGCTTGCCAGCAGGTCGCCGGACTTGATTCGAGAAGCCTACACATAGGAGGCACCAATAAGCTCGAGAAAGATGCTGGGCTGAGCTCCGGTTCTGTGTCTGGTCATCAACACCACCACGATCACTCTCAAGGACACAGTCACGGTCATGGTCATGGTCATCACAACGGGCCAAAAGCGCATATAAAGCCCGAGGATAGACCAATTCCTAACGATCCCAATGCAGGCCCTGCTAGGCGCTATCGCGAGTCGCCGTATCCTATGCTCACCGTTGATGATGCTCTCAGACGAATTGCGGAGCATACTCCTTCTCCCCAGGTCGTGCGAGCCACGGTCGAAGAAAACCTTGTTGGCCACGTCTTAGCAGAAGATGTGACAGCCAATGAGTCCGTTCCAGCTTTCAAGGCAAGTATAGTTGACGGCTACGCTATCATCGCAGGTAGCCATGTCATGATACCGAGCACAAAAGGCATCTTTCCGGTGACAAGTGTGTCTACCGCTCAAGCCGGACCAGAAGGTGAGGTGGACTCTCTCCGTCTTGGCGAGGTCGCGCGAATTACTACTGGTGCACCACTTCCGCCTGGGGCAACAGCAGTGGTTATGGTTGAAGACACTGTCTTGCGCTCTATGACCGATGACGGTCGGGAAGAAAAAGAGATCGAAATCTTGACGGATGAGATTGAGGCAGGAGAGAATGTGCGAGAGCCTGGGAGCGATGTTAAGAAGGGCGATGTAATAATGAAGAAAGGCGAGGGCATTACTGCTGTCGGTGGAGAATTCGGTCTTCTCGCTTCTGTTGGCACAAGAGAAGTGTCAGTGTATCGAAAGCCTGTCGTCGGCGTCCTCAGTACTGGCGATGAGATCGTGGAATTTGATCGACCCCAAGCGCTTAGACTTGGAGAAGTGCGAGACACCAATCGCCCTACATTGCTCACCGCGGTGAGAGGGTCGGGGTTCGAGGCAGTAGACCTCCGCATAGCATCTGACCAGTACGACGGGAACATTGTTTGTCCATGGACCTATGCTAATCAGTCTGCAGGCCGGGAGCTTTGGAACAGACTTTGCGAGATGCTATGCGCAAAGTGGATATCATTATCACTTCTGGTGGTGTCTCTATGGGCGAGCTCGACTTGCTTAAGCCAACGATTGAGCGCTCTCTTGGCGGCACAATACACTTCGGCCGCGTGTCGATGAAGCCTGGCAAACCGACGACTTTCGCGACGGTCCCGTCCAAGTCGAACTCGGGTGAGGATCTGACGAAGGTGATCTTTTCACTGCCAGGCAACCCAGCTTCTGCGGTGGTGACATACCATCTTTTCGTCCTGCCCGCACTGCACAAGATGTCTGGCATCAGTCCTGCTGGTCTTCCCAAAATCAAAGTCGTCTTAGACCAAGACGTGAAGCTGGATCCGAAGAGAAATGAATATCATCGGGTCGTTGTCACTGCTCGGAGCGACGGCGAGCTTTACGCCACCAGCACCGGCTTTCAACGCAGCTCACGAATCGGCAGCTTCAAAGGCGCTAATGCGCTGTTATGCCTTCCGACCCAGGAGGGCTGGCTGCGTAAAGGCGAAAAGGTGGAGGCTTTGCTGATGGGCAAGATTGTGAGCGAGATGCCAAACCTGTAAATCACCATGGGACGGACACAGCGAGACTCCTGGAAGGACAAAAGTGTTGTCTTCAGGATATGCACCTGAAGTCCTCTTTATACATCCGCTCTGCGGACTTTGTCAGCAACCTATGTGTTGAAGCCACTCACCCTGAGAAATCCGAATCCGAGCAGAGAAGACGGTATCGTGTAGCGCAAGCAAACTCAGTCGAACCTTTGTGCCTGCATGAATAGTCTCACACTGTTGTGAAGGTACTTGCCCGATGTGGGCAATGCAAGGAGGCCGCTTAACCGTATGGGCGCTATGTCGTCGACGAAGCCCACCGCTTTGGTTCGGTCTGGTCCCCTCATGACAGCATACAGACCAGCACTCTACACTGTGTGCCAGGTCGAGAATGCGTCGAGCAAGAACTGTTCTTTCGCCAATACCACACTCAATATGTCACCGGGACAGCAAGTATCAGAAGATTGCGGCGGCGAATCTGAGCCTCTTCCCGAATCTCTATGGCAGTGGCTCTGCAAGGCCGGAGCATCAGCGCCAGAAGACACGGCGTTAGTAGTCGACAATCCAGACAAGCCCGCGATCATATGGACATACAGCCAACTAATCGAGCGCGTGGAGATTCTCGCTTCGTACTTCACGGTACGTACTGAAGGATACAAGGCATTAGGTGGTGGATTAGACAGCGGCGTGGCACTTAAGAGATATCTCACACGATGCGCCCCGCCCTAAGTCTACACTACTTTCCAAGATACTGCCACGTGCTTGTCGATAATAGCTAACACCCTTCTGTTTGGCAGGCACACAAAGTTAGGGCCGGAGACACAATCTTCACGTATATAGACAACACAGATGCCGACGCCTGGACTCTACTCTTCTGGACTTCCGTCAGGATCGGGGCGACTTTCGCGCCTGAAGACCCTCACACTCTAGGCCGTGCCGAAGAAACGAGAAAGCTCATAGAAATGCTCAAGCCTGCGGTTGTGGTCGTCCAGGACTTCGACGGCTCAAAACAATACGAGGAGTATGGACACACACCGAAAGTCAAGCTTCTTTGCAACGAGGTGTCGAAAGATGGTACGCGTTCCAGCTGGCTGCCAATCCACTCCGTCACAGACGCTGCTTCATCCTCGGCAGCGATACCACACTACAACACCACCCCAGATTCCACGGTCTTGGTCATGAACACCTCAGGCTCTACTTCTCTTCCCAAATGTTGTCCCATCACAGTCCGTGCCTTCGTCGCCCAGACAAGACAATACCATTCTGTCCACCACTCAAACTACTCTCCCCACTCGAAGACCCTTAGCATCACCCTCTGCTACCGCCCAATGTGTTACCTTGGAGCTATCAACACTTTGCAGCGAGGTGGGACTGTGATCTTTGGACACTCAACCCTCAGTGAAGGGGGAGTGGTTGAGATGATCAAAAAGTGGAAAGTAACACATACATGGTTCGTGCCAAGTATGGTCAACTTGCTATCTTCGTACTACGATAGCAAGGACCGTGAAGACAGAGGAAAGGGACTGGAGAGCTTAGAATTCGCAATGATGAGTGGAGATGCCAGCGATTTGACCACTGTAGGAAAAGCGAAAGCTTTCTTACCCGCGCATTGTAAATTTACGCCACATTGGGGCATGAGTGAAGGCGCTCCACTATTTGGCTTCACGGAAGACGAACCTCTTCATGTCGACCAGGAATCAAAAATCGTCGGCAGCGGAAGGGCACTACCTGGAACCCGACTCCGAGTCTGCGCGAGCGGTACCACAGATCCAGTACCTCGCGGCACGCAAGGAGAGTTCCATGTTTCCTCAGACGCATCAATAAAACGCTACCTAGAAAACCGCAATGCCGAAGACTTCTACGACGACGAGTACGGTCGTTGGTTCAAGACCGGCGACATCGCTGTCATGGACGCATCTGGCGTAATCTACATCATTGGGCGCACCAAAGACATTATAGTCTACCAGGGACGGAACATCGTTCCTGCTGTGATTGAGAGCTGTTTGAAAGAAGAATGGCCAGGAATGGAAGTTGTCTGCATAGGGTTGAAAGATGAGATGTATGGCGAAGTGGCTGCGGTGGTGATCAAGGAACTGAGCATGGAGAAAGAGAAGATCGAGAAGCTTGTGATGGATAAATTTGGAGAATGGGCTGCTCTTACGGGAGGCGTGTACAGTTTACAAGATCTTGGGCTGGATGCCGCTTGGCCGATGAATTCAAGCAACAAGATTGATAAGAAGCAGCTGATGAGGCTTGTGGTGAAATGGCGAAAGTGATTTGTATCATATCCGGCAGCGCTCGAGGTCTGATATTGTACACTGGTCTAGAAGCTATGTTCTGTTCTGTCGATTGATTGCCAGAGAAGTGCTGTTGTTGGCCGATGTGTCTCTCTACGCACAGTGATAAAGATGCGGCTGACTCGCGAGCATGAAAGGTCCGACACCTTTGTAATCGTTGATCGCAATCGGTATGCTGATGTAATACTGCAAAAGACATTAGCAAAGACCATCGCCATCGTCCACAAATTTCACTTGACTCACCTCATAAGTCCCGTTCCCACTCAAACTCCCTACACTCACAGTCCCATTATAACTAATTGTCCCATTGGCATTCTCCACAACAAAATCATTGACAAGCAATTCATACCCCTTCTCAGCAGTAGAATAAAACTCCTCATTCTCAATATAACCTTCCGAAATCCCCTTCAGCAACCCATACGTGAACATAGCACTAGCACTACTCTCAATATAATTCCCCTCAGCCCCAACATAAGGATCATTCATAATCAACCACCACCCACCCTTCTCATCCTGATGCGCCTTGATCGCGGCAGCGAGAGTAGTATAGTAGTCCAACAACTTCTGGTAGCCGGCGTGCGAAGCGGGGATGAGAGGAATCACTTCGAGGAGGGCGATGAAGTACCACCCCACAGCGCGGGACCAGACGTTGGGTGCGGCGCCAGTGACGGGATCAGCCCAGACTGCAGTCTTGCTCTCGTCGTAGCCGTGGACTAGGAGGCCGGTGGTTTCGTTCCTGCAGTGCGTCTCGATGTTCTCGAATTGGGTGACGATGTGGTCCCAGGCGGTTGTGTTGTCGGCGTCGAATAGTGCGGTCCAGCGAGCGTAGAAGGAGTCAGCCATGAAGATGCCATCAAGCCATTGTTGGTCTTTGTAGATTGGGTAGCGGTGCATGAAACCGCCTTCGGCATTTTGTGGGTGGCGGTTGAGCTGTTCCCGAACTACGGATGCGGCGGTCTTGTACTTTTCCTCGCCGGTACGGTCGTACAACCAGAGGAAGTTGTTGGCCATGCGGTAGTCGTCCAGGGAGTAGTAGGTCAAGTTCCAGTCGTTGATACTGCCGTCGGCGAGGACGACGTGGCCATCGATTTGGCTCTTGAGCCAATCGGCGTATGTCTCATTCTGGGTGACGTTATAGGCAGCTTGGTAGGCGTCGTAAAGAACTGCAGTCGTGTAGTGGTAATCTGTAGGGACGGAAGGCTTGTGCAGAAGGAAAGAGTCGGCGGTCCATTCGAGGTACTCTCCTGGCGTCTTCGCAGCAGCTAGGGCGCTAGCCGCAAAGAAGAGCGTAAATCTCATCTTTGTTAAGACCTGACAGACCGAGAAAGATTGGCTCAGTCCAGGAATGGCAGCGTGCATAGACGGGGCTTTATACATGCCGTGCTCGCGCTGTCATCTACCTCATAGCCTTCATGTGCCCCATATCACTATATTGCTCCTGCCAGTTAGGCATGTTTGACCCAGTCTTTTGTACGAGGCCTAGGGATCGAGTACATTGTCGCCAAGAGATCCATGCCCTTTATGCAAGACACGAGTGGTACCGTTTCGCATTGCTCATGTAGCCAAGGCGGCTGCGTGTGCTTAGCTTGCTTGCCCGGGTCCACTCTGATCCTTGTTGTTACTGTGGCCGCTTCCACTGTCGATCATTTGGGTCCATAGGCGGTCGCAGGATTCACTAACAGTCGCTGTGGTCTAGTGTAATTGTCCGCATTCCGCGTTGAGTCCATAAATCTATGGACTATAATAGTCCATATTAGCTATAACTGCCGTCCGCAATGGACTAAGGTCCCCTAGCTAGGGTGGCATAAGCGCTTAGACTAAAGCCGTAGGTGAATTGATATATTGTGTTTCGGAGGCCTCGGCGGTCGCAATCTTCGTCCTTTTTGCCTATCTCTTTAGTATGTTACATTCTTAGCTCTTAACGATGCTACAAGGGGTAGTTGTTAATGGATTTCGATGGAGATTAATGCTAGCGGTGGTTTCGAAGGCATGTTAATGGATTAAGGTAGTATAAGGGTGTCGCGATGTCGCTATCGATAAGGAAGTACGAGAACGACGAGAAGTCCGCATATAAGCAGCGTTCTAAGGCTAGCAAGTAGGCATCTATTCATTAGCATTTAAGACTTAATTAGTAGTGTTTCTTACTAATTACTATCCGCTCCTTCGATTATACGATGCCTCGAGGCTACTACTATCGTAAAGAATATACTACTTAGCGTAAAGTCTCTTAGTAATAGCCTAAAGAGCGATATAAGAAGTATCTAGTCGTTACCTACACTTATTATTAGTACAAATAGACGAGTAATAAGCTCGCTAAGGTAAAGGTATACCTTCGTAAGTACTATAAACTACTAGAGCGACTCTAGCGTACTTACTAGGCTAATCTAATTTAAGATCTAGACGTTGTTTATAAGCTCGCTAATCGCGCTAAAGAAGAACTTTATAGGGCTAAGAGGCGTACTACTAATTGTAGTATTAACGAGATATCGTAGATATATTACAATAAAGCTATTTATACGTACGCTAATTAGATATATACCTTTAGGCTATCTATACAATTGATTAAGTACCCGGTATTACTATACTTTCTTAAGGTATTACGGCCTACGTTTAAGCCTCCGAGTCGCTAGTAGCTATTGTATACTCTACTTTATTAGTATTATAATAAACTAAGGTAGACGATACTATAAAAGCTATCTAAGTTAAAGCATATTACCCTTACTAGCGATACTTAGACTAATGTTAACGACGATCTAACAATTAATTACCTAGCTATTACGCCAAAAGTAACGTTCTTTCTAGGCTCTAAGTATACTAGTACCGCTCGCTACAATACTAATATAATAGGCGCTAATATAGTAAAGGTAAGTAATAGTATAGGAGCTAAGAAAGTAGTAGTAGTAGTAACCGTAGATAATACGAGTACTATATTTAGTACTTAGTTAGAGGTAAGTTTAGATATTAAAACCTAGGCTTAAAGTTTAAGGTATTACTACTTTTAGCTTAG
This sequence comes from Mycosphaerella arachidis, assembly GCA_001297265.1. NCBI lineage: Eukaryota > Fungi > Ascomycota > Dothideomycetes > Mycosphaerellales > Mycosphaerellaceae > Mycosphaerella > Mycosphaerella arachidis. Next base: position 70,762 of record LIHB01000127.1, read on the forward strand.
CCGCTAAAATTACGGATATAGGAGAGCTAATAGAATAAGCTAAACTACTTAGCTAACTAAACTTTCTCTAGGTTCTTTAAACTTATCCGTATATAGTCCGTATTAGCTACTACTTGCATTATACGCATTTACTTATAAACAACATCTACTAAGAGGTACTAGAGGTTAAGAGCGTACTAGACGATACTATTATAGTATTAGATAACTTCCGTACGTATTAGATTGTAATACAAGCATTAAAAAAGCTATCCGGAGGTAAATACTATAATTTTTAGATCTCTAGTAATACGCGCTAGTAGGTACGTTATTAATAACACCTTAATTTAGCTTTATCTAACTTACTAGTTAAGGAAAAAATACTTACTATTATTACGGTCCGGTTTAAGCTACGACGGTACGCCTAACTATTAGCTATAGAGGTTACGTACGCCGTACAAGATTACTCGCTTACTAGTAACTTAGTAATAGAGATTACTCGCTTATTAGTAATTATGCGATTAAGGCTA
>LIHB01000128.1:0-64411 GCA_001297265.1 Mycosphaerella arachidis
ACCCTTAAGGTGCTTATATAAGTCTTCTTTTAATAAGAGGCCCTTAATCCCTGTAATTCAGGTGCCTAATCTCATTTCCTAAGGACAAGTAATTACCACACTCAATCAGGTTATGTCACCCTCAAAACCTGCTATCCATGCATCATCCTGGCGCTTTACACCAGGTCTAATGCATCCCATCCCACCTTTCCTATCTGGAACATATCCCGCAGATCTACCATCACGCAATAGTTCCCTCGTCTCTCGTGCCCAGCTGTGTGGCCTTCTTGTTGTTTCTGGAGCCACGATCATGTTTACATTGGTCAGATCTCGACGATCTGCGGGATGACATCCCTACCATCGCCTTCCGGCAGTCTACGTTGTAGCACGTTAAAAGCACGATCGACCCAAGAACTGGGCACGTCGTCAGTCATCATTCCCAGCCAGCACGTGGCATCCTGTCAAGATGGGCAGACTGACTCTCGACAACCTCTCGACTGTGCCTTGGGACATGGGCAGTGGTCCCGCGCCCAACAGCAAAGGGAAGATCCACGAGCAATCCTACGACGATGAGAAGACGACTGCATTGGACAAAGACCTGGGTCCTACACCACCAGAGTCTGGCGACGAGGCCGAAATAGCCGCAGCACATGGCATCAACGAGAATAAACTGGTCCGCAAGCTTGATATCCACCTGCTTCCTGGAGTATGCGTCCTCTACTTGCTCTCCTTCCTGGATCGATCTAACGTTGCCAACGCTCGTCTGGAGGGCCTGACCACTGACCTCGGCATGACTGGGAACCAGTACCTCACGAGTCTGACCATCTTCTTCGTCGGATACATCTTATTCGAGGTCTTCTGGAACATTATCCTGAAGCGCATTGGGCCTAGAATCTGGTTCCCTCTCATTACTTTGGCCTTCGGAATAGTCTCGACACTTCAGGGCGTCATTCAGAATAATGGAGGAAGCACTGGTGTGGCAGGCTTCTTCGTCGTCAGGTTCATGCTCGGAGTAACAGAAGGTGGACTCTTTCCAGGTGTGGTCTTTTACTTGTCGATGTGGTATAAACGAAGCGAGAGACAGTACCGCGTTGCGCTCTTCTTTGCCATGGCTTCTTTGGCTGGTGCTTTCGGAGGCATCCTGGCCTATGGCATCAGCTTCATGCGAGGTGTTGGTGGATACAGCGGCTGGGTGAGTTTTTTGAAGAATGATAGTAGTTCGAACTGGTGCTAACATATCCTCGAGCGCTGGATCTTCATCATCGAAGGTCTCTTCACTGTCGTTGTCGCCATCGCAGCGTACTGGTTCACTGCCGACTGGCCTCAGAAGGCCAAGTTCGTTAACGAGAACGAGCGAGCTTTCGTCAATGCGCGCCTTGCCGCCGATAGCGATGCAACCAACAATGAGGCATTCAGCTGGGCGAACGTCGTTGCTGCGTTGAAAGACCCGAAGGTCTGGCTATACGGTGGTGTCTTTCACACCCTCTCTCTGCCGCTTTACACTTTATCCTTATTTTTGGTGAGCACCCTGCCACTAGATTCCAGGAGCAACACTGACACACATTTACAGCCTAGCATCATTAAAGCGCTCGGCTATGCCACTTGGGAGGCCCAGCTACTCACTGTTCCTCCTTACGCCTTGGCCTGTATCTTTACCGTGGGATATGCCATTGTCTCCGAACGCGCAGGGACCCGGTCGCCCTTCATCATTGCCTCCACAACCACCGCAATCATCGGTTACTGCATTCTCCTCGGAAACACGAACCCGACATCACGACCTGGCCTCTCTTACGCAGGAGTATTCTTCGCTGCAGCTGGTATTTATCCTAGTGTTGCGCTCGGTCTCAGCTGGCCCGCCATCAACGTCAGTGGTCAGACGAAACGAGCTGTTGCTAATGGCCTGCAAATCACGATTGGAAACCTTGGTGCTGTCATTGGTACACAGCTCTATCGTTCGAATGATGGGCCGAGATATATTGTCGGGCATAGCGTTGCTTTGGGTTACCTCGTTGGTAACATTGCGGTTGTCAGCACGCTCTGGGTGCTGCTTGGAAGTATCAATCGGAAGCGTGATGCGGCCAAGAGCGAGATCGAGTCGCAAGTGTCTGGAGAGTGGCGTGGCGATGAGGACCCACGATGGAGATTCCGGACTTAGCCATGCATAATATGGGCCATTGCATTTGCGTAAGAGCAGTGTGCGACCTAGATCATAGAACTTGTATCATGATAGCACATAAAATTCCCATGCTCTGCAAGCTTTCTAGTACCGCTTTAGTATCTTTATCTGTACAAGTGTTCGGCTGTGCATACACAACGGCAAAGCGTAACAGCCTTCGTCCGGCCAATCTGGGCTGTATCTACTCATCTTCCTGATCTTCTCTCCGAAGAGGAAAAAAAGGTGGGTGCCGGGAAGAGCGCAATGCAAGGGAACGCCAACAACAACATCGCCCGAGTCACGCCCCGATTCATGAAAATTCGGAGTATTTGGCAACGGAAATGCAGTATTCGCCCCGATCGCAGAGTTGGAATCGATCTTGTACACATCAATAATGTCGTTCAACCCCTGGAGGAAGGTCAAGATCACTCCGGTCTCAATCGGCGCCGCGGCAATAATTTGTGGCCATGGTGTGATATTTGGCAAGATCGTGCAGCCGAACCAGAACATGCCGATGGGCAGCATCACTTCTCCGATCATCAATTGGGTCAGGCGCTGTTCAGGGACGGCGTGGCCCACTTCCTTCATAACGCGGGCTATGCGACGCTTGGTGATGAACGAGATAATCAGACATGCGATGACTACACCGACCAGAACGGAGAGGAAAGGCAGTGCTCCGAGACCAAAGTCATAGCCTCTTTCATCCTGGAAGGAGACTGGGAACGCCTTAAAGAATTCATACTAAAAGCAAAGGGGTCAGAAGATGTCTCAGACCCATGAGGGTGTGGAGGGTGCCTAGAATCCCTCGATGTACTTGCGATAATACAATAGATGAGCGACGTGTATATCGTGATGAGCTCCAAGATAGGTCCCATGGCCGGCGTTTTGAAGGGTCGGAGGAGATAACTCTCGACGATTTCCTTGAAATCCACTTCCTTCTCGTCCGTAGGAGCATGGATAGCCGAATTCTTCATCTCGTAGCGAATTTTCGTAGCTTTTCGTTGCAGAAGGACGGGAGCGTATGTCTCTCGAATGACGATAAAGCCGATGGTCCCGAACAGTGCTATCAGGATGAGCACGATCCATTGAGTCCAGCGCTAGCCGAGATATCTCATCGCGATGGAATATCCTAGAATTGGACCCAAGGTAGGCCCGATGAAAGTACTGGCGCCGAAAATGGACATTGCGACTCCTCGGTCGATGGGGTCGAAGAAGTCCGTGAGAGATCCTCCTACTATTGCCAGTCGACCAGAGGCAAAGAAGCCGCCGAAGAAGCGGCAAATCATGATCGTCTCCGGATTCCGCGCGACTGCGACGGAGATTTTGGAAAGGCCGAAGATGAAGCAAATGATGAAGAGCGGCAGCTTTCGGCCATACAAGGCACTGAAGGGTCCTCACTGTGACAGACAAAGTCAGTACGGCCCGTATCCTGCCAAAACATGAGGGAGAACAAGGTATCGCGCCAGACTAGCAGTATGCATCAAAGCAAGCACTCTGTGCCACTGCCAGCCCTTGTGCTCTTAAGCCATCAGCAGTCTGTCGACCGCTCGGTGTTCTGACAACGTCGGCGCCCTGGTATGTCGCCATAATTCCACCCCGACCCTAGAGCTGCGCTAAAGAGATGAATAGAGAGCGGAAGAACGACCTACCTGCCAGGCCAAAGCATTATCATACCCACCACAGCAAAAACGGGAGACAGCTGTGACAAGATCTAGAGAAGCATTGAGATTTGAGGGAGCTAGCCCGAAGAGAGGCAGCGAGATCGGTATGGCAGAAGATCTTGCCAACGAAAAGAAGCGTGTGTCCCTAGCTCCAACCTATCTCGTATCTGTGCCGCGTTGTAAGGCTCCGCAGGACATGTGGACGCTGGCCGTTATCAACTTTGCGGCAGTTACTTCGAAAGACGTCGTGTTATCATCGTGAAGTGCATCATCTTTACTACAGACAGGGACCGTGTGCTTGCCTTGTTACAATACTGCCCGGTTCGCATATAGCATCGTCTGGAGCAGATGTTGTGTAAGTCAGCGAGATATGGCCACTTTCCTCGAGCACAGCCTCGAGCTGTCACCTCGCCCATCATGACCAAGCACAACTTCGTAGCCGGTGCAGGCCTTAATGGAGGAATGTTGAGCATCACACAGTGCCGATGGATGATGATCCGACTGCTGAATTATGAGTCGATGATGTCCGGTGAGCGAAGTATGCCTGTTTTGTTCGAGCGAATCAACAAAGCTCGGGTTGTCAATATTGGCCGAATATTTATCTTCCGATTCTTCACCTCCGAGTGCAGTATCTTCAACGTGACCGAAGTGGCTTGACCACGTCCGATATGTCCAGCTCACACGCACGCATGGAGCGAATGCGCGACACGCCATCCCAGGAGATGGGGATTGACCCTGTACTCCTCGCTCTTGACGCGCGCGCAGCCGAATCCAGACCCAACAGAATGTCGAGTATGGACGAGCAGAAGCTTGCGGCGCTCGATCTTCTCCTTCCGGGTATTTGCCAGTACTTACCACATCCGAATAGCGACCAAGTGAATAGGTCGAGCGCCATGAAAGCCAGTGACTCTGGTGCACAAGCCGGTGAGAAGTCTAGCGGTGAGTATTCAGACTCCGATTGCGATGAGGAAAGACATAAAGCGCCTGACTATGTTGCGCTCTTTGCAGGCCTGGTCATTATAGTCGCACAGTCCACCCAGCAATATGAGAATGACGCCTTCGGCAGAAAGGAGCAGATCCAATTCGAGGTGGACGACGGGGAGGCGAAAGACACGGGCAGGAGCGAGTTCCTAGCCTGGCTCTCCAGACGATAAGACCTCGCAGGGGATTGAAGTAGAGTCCAAGATTTAAATCTCGCCTGTCTCACATCTCCTATAAAACATCCAGCGCCATCTGCCTTCCCTCACCTCAAAGGTCGAGATATTGGAATGCCCATGTGCGAGCCCAATCGGCATCCCAGTATTCTTCGCCGTGAAGAAAACACGCGCCAGTGTGGATCGTGCTTGGACGTTGGTGCTCATGTCGAGGATGTCGATGTGGTGTTCTGGATACTATCGGCAGACTGCCTGAAGGTGTCTCTTGTACTCGTCCAGTGCAAGAGGTCGATCTTGCTGTGCATTTGCGAATGGCGGGAGTGCACGAAGATCCGCGGTCATGCATTGCCAAACCTCAGCATCCTATGCGCGGATGTTGAAAGTGGCTAGGAGATCTTTTTGGAGGGTTTGCAGGTAGTCGCTATGCTCCTGTACATTGACGAATGCTTCGTGAGTGGTATGTGGAATAGGCATATTGGTGCTGGCCAAGAGTCGATGTTGAAAACATGCAGCGGCTACGAGGACAGAGCATCAGGTGTAATCAGCCTGTTCCGATAGCTAATGATTGGTTGGCCGACAAGCGTAGTAGCCCAGAAGCTGCACCGTTATCACGCCAATTTTCAAACCTCGACATGAACACTATCATGTCGCTCAGAAATCTCGGCTTCTGAAGAGTCAAGGCCAAGACCATAAATTGAACAGCCCAGTGTGTTCTTCCGGTCCAGTCTTCGAAGGTAATTGATCTCGTCCCGGCCCAGATCCAAATTTGGGGGACTTGCACTGGTGTCCAAAAATCCAATGCCTAGCTTCTGCCTTCTCCCTGAGTCGGAATTGGTTGGCTTCGTGATCCAGTGCAGTACGCTAGTGGCGACGAGGGCTTTACACAAGGTGTCAGCAGTAGTGCAGGCTGGTCAGTCGTCCGCACTGTGTCACATGGCATAGCTTACCATCCACTTTGCAAGTCAAACAGCATAGCCATGCTGGCTCGCCGTCGAAAAGTAGAGAGGCCAGCCGGACGCCTAGACTTGAGAGCAAGCCAATGAACGACCCGATACACGTCCGACAGACGAGACCTTGCAGAGGTAAAAGCAGACCTTTCCCGGTAAGACGAAGGACGATCAAAGGCACCAGGAATCGTAGTGTCAGATAAAGCTGAGACACGACCTCGATGGCCAGCAGTGGATATAAAGCGTAGTCCTTGATGCCGAATAGACACACGGTCTCAGCAGTGTCCTCCGCAGTTCGATATGCAATCGACAGTGCCGTGACTCCAGCATAGGGGACCATTATGCAGAAAACACTAACCATGTACTCCACCGTCTTGTGTCGCGGGTTGACTGGCCAGCTAATGATGTGGACTCGCTCGATGAGAAACATGAAGTCCGAAGCTTTGGATATGCTGCGCAAGGTAAGGCCTTCAGAAAGTAGTCAGCACTGCTGCAAGTCATCGCAAAGCAACATCGGTGTGACATGGTACATGAGATGATCGTGGCACTGCAAATATTCAGATTATCGTCCTCTCTGATATGAAGTAGAACCGTCACCACCAGGATGAAGAAGAACGAAGTGGCGTAACTCTAGCATGCAGGTCAGTAGAACTGTAGGAGGTCACTGTGTTCAACGCGACTCACAAAGAGCAATAGACTGGTTGCGATTGTGTGGTTCTTCTCCTGCGCATGCTGCCACCGTTGCCAGAAAAATACTGCAATCAGGGACAGTGCGACAAGGGAGACGTTGATTGAAACGATGTCGCCAGCCAGAACGAATTTGTATCTGACCACGTTGCTGTTGTCAACGATGGCCATCGTGTTGGATACTGAGTACGATACGTGAGGTAATTCGAGCAACTGGCTCGAGAAGTTCAGAAATTCTATGTGCGGCTCAGCCTCGAGCAGCCTCTGCTCGCCGGGATATGCCTCCGTATTCAAGGTGGTGCATCGATACCTGACGTGAAGGTGTAAGTTCGGGACAATATATGTACCGCCGTGTACCGGCCAGGGTTCACGAGGCGACTGATTCGTTGTCCGCATGGGCATGCAACTTGCAAGCCAGGAACTCATGTTGATCGGCGAGCTATCAATTCAGTCAGTGCGGTCGCTGTACAGTTGGAACACTGGACGGTGGCGTAACAATCTGCACTACCCTGCTGGCTCAGCGGCGGTGCTGTGAGATACGATTGTAGGTCGAAATGGACCCTGAAGGTGTTGCAGGTACAGTGGACTGAGCATCGTCGCATCTGATAGCACATAGGCAAGACGGACGTCAGGTAGAAGCTCGCCTGCCAACACGACAAGGAGGCATTGAATTGCTGCGTACGGATGGGAATGACGGCGCAAGCACTGGAAACGCAGGTCACGAAGGCACGAAGCGAGCGGGCATCTGGGCAGAGCAATGCAGTAGTAGTACTAAGGCTGAAGATCATATCTCCCTGTGTCCTTCCTTGCATGCCTTTCCGCGACATATGGGATGGTGTGTGTGTGGCTGGAATGACCTTGGGCGCAGTGAATGAAGTCTCAAGACGTGTGCTAGTGTTAATGATTCGCTGTGGAGATGAACGAAGCAGGATCCTTTGCCACAAAATAGCAGGGCGGGAGCTTGGCGCGAAGCATCGACCCCTCTGCTGAGAACTAGAACTAGTGCTAGCCTCACACTCGCTGCACGACGACCTCCGAGTGCTTCGTCGTGGGCGGAGAGAGAGAGAGACAGAGGAACGCGGCAGCATGAGCAGCGTGTGGGCGGTGAGAGCAACAGCAGCCACGACGACGACGACATAGCAATGACCCACGCCGTTTCATCAGGCGTCACGGTACACTGCTCTACCGACTGGAAGGAAGCGTTGGACACGGCCGACCAGAGAAGCACGCAACTGCGAGTCGCATATTACACACAACACGATAACAAACCCAAACAACCCGCCCCAACACGTCACGCGGCGAACGTCTGCGCTCCCATCGGCATCTACACGCCGACACGCCTACAGTAGAGCTGCTGCACCGACATCATCACGCGAGACACGACTCAGCGACAAGGCAACGAACGGGACATGGAACCCAGACGTCCTCTCGGTCTAGGCGTGCATACACAGCACCAACCTCACCAGTCGATTCTCTCCACCGCCCCGGCGTCTCCCACCGAAGACACGATGGACCATCACGACTCCCGGCACGCGGGAACCACAACGACAAACACCACCACCACTACCATGATGCCGCCCAAGGACTCCACCATGGCACAGCTCTCATTCGGGCCCGCCACTCAGCAGACCATTACCACTGTCACCACCACGACGACCGTCTCCCTGCCGCCGCTCATCATGAAGCCTCCCCGAGACCTGTACGACCGAGACCCGAAGCAGTACCCGCTCGCCTTCACACCCACCCCGGGCAACATCAAGCGATTTGCCTTCGACTTAAACGGCCGACCGACCAATTTTCATGAAGCTGAAGACCCTGAGGAGACGGTGCGGGAATACCACGAGCTGCAGGCCAAGATCTGGAAGAGCAAGGGTTCGATCCGGCAAGAGGAGAAGCTCGAGGATGGATACCACACACCCATGCGCGACTTCTCTATGCCGCAGCCGAGCACCAAGCCGCACCGTTCACGTTCGTCTCACGCCCGCAAGCGCACCGCCACCCCACCCTCGATAGCCGAAGCGGCTGAGCTGGCGAGCTTACAGCGGAGGACAAAGAAACAGCGCTCACAGCTACATCGCACCCAGTCCGAGCTGAGTGAGCAGCCGTCGTTGAATGAGAGAACCGCTTCGAGGTCATACCCAGCGCCCTCGAACGCCTCCCATCACACTCCGATTACACCAGATGCAGAGACCGCAGGTGCTATTCCCCGAACAGCCACAAACAAGGCGCCCGCATCTAAGAGCCGAGCGAATGGTCGTCCTCCGCATTCTCGCGTTCAAGAGCTGCAAGACGATAGCTATGACACGCACATGGCAGACGGCGAATCGCAGGATGAGGACGCGCCGGTCGAGGCGTCTTTCCCGGCTCAGACGAAGCCGAAGAAGCGAGATTTCGGTGAGCTCAGCACAACAGAGAGGGCAAGTCAACATATCGCGGCGGCTGCAACACCACCCATTGTGGAGGAAGATCTCGAACCTATGCCGCAACTCTCGGAAACCCGCCGACACAACCTGCCTGGACTCTTCACGAGCTCTCAGCAAGACGCTAGCTTGCCCAGCCCCAGTCTGTCGCCCATCACGGCTGCCGCCAATCTTGCGTCTCGCCAAAATGCCTTCGATGCATCATTTGCCGACCACAACGAGGAGGATGGCAGTGTAGTCTCTGGCCTTGACCTCGACGAGGACAGCAAGACACAAAGCGCAAAGTCCTTCGACTCGCAATCATCGAAGAGGACAAACAGTTCTTCTGTTCCATACAATTTCAGCCATGCAGCACAACAGTCGAACGCAGCGCCCGCCGCAGCACCCACCATGATGGATATACCTACTATGGTGGATGCGTTTGACAGCATGCCTGAGGCCATGCAGACATACCTGCTGTACCAATTTCTGCGGCGATGCGCCAAGCCCACACTGCAGATGGTTGCAAACGTCGTCAACCCTGCGCTCAAGTGCGATCCTTTCAACGTCTTGCCACCCGAGCTCGGCCTCAACATAACTAGATTCCTGGATGCTCGGAGCATGTGCCGTGCAGCGCAGGTGTCAAGGCGCTGGCGAAAACTCATCAACTCGGATGAGAAAGCGTGGAGGGATCTGCTCGAGCGAGACGACTTTGTCCTGCCAGATGGCGAGATCGCACGAGCAGTCCGAGAAGGATGGGGTTGGCAACACGGAGCCGACGGCTGCGAGCAGGACCTGAGCAGGTCACGATACAGCATGTCGCCCGAAATCGCCGACTCCACCCTCGTCAGTGACGATGAGCTCACTGCATCGTCGGTCGTCACGACGAGAACAACGAAGAAGAAGTCCAGCGTACGGTCGTCGGCTTCCAAAAAGACCAAGCGTCGCCCAGCGGTCGGGTCATCGTCTATCACAAAGCCCACAGCACCACCGAATGTCAAGTGGCTTAAGCTGCTGAGCACGGCCAAGGGTGCCAACGCCTTCGCACAAGCAGCCACTCAAGCTGTGCCGCATCCCACAACTGGCTTGGACAGTCTTCGTAACATGCACCTGTTCAAGTCACTCTACCAGCGACATTACCTCATTCGTCAAGCCTGGATGGACGAGGAGAAGCAACCGCAACACCTGGCGTTCCGAGCTCACCATCGACATGTGGTTACGTGCCTGCTGTTCGATAGTGACAAGATCTTGACTGGAAGCGATGACACCAAGATTAATGTCTACGATACGAAGACTGGCGCTTTACGCAACCGTCTCGAGGGACACGAGGGTGGCGTTTGGGCGCTGCAGTATGATGGCAACATGTTGGTCTCGGGATCCACGGACCGCAGCGTTCGGATCTGGGACATCAGATCTGGCCGATGCTTGCAAGTCTTCCAAGGCCACACCTCCACTGTGCGGTGCTTGGTGATCTTGCAGCCCGTGCAAGTTGATATGGAAGCTGATGGGACCCCAATCATGATGCCGAAGGAGCCACTGATTATCACCGGATCGCGTGACTCTACACTTCGAGTTTGGAAGTTGCCCAAATCGGATGACAGACAAATCTTCCAGGCCGGTCCACCCGCGAATGACCGTGATAACCCGTATTTCCTGCGCACACTCTCGGGACATCATAACTCGGTTCGAGCAATCGCTGCCCATGGTGATACACTGGTATCTGGCTCGTACGACTGCACCGTCCGCGTGTGGAGGATTTCTAACGGGGATCTTATCCACCGCCTTCAGGGCCATCAACAGAAGGTGTACAGTGTCGTCCTTGACCACGCTCGCAATCGCTGTATCTCTGGGTCGATGGATAACCTTGTCAAGGTGTGGGACTTACAGACAGGGTCGTGTCTCTTCAATCTCGAAGGCCACACATCGCTCGTCGGTCTACTGGATCTGAGCCACGACCGACTCGTCTCCGCAGCTGCCGACAGTACTCTCCGAATCTGGGATCCAGAGAACGGCACATGCAAGTCGACTCTTTCTGCACACACCGGCGCAATCACTTGCTTCCAACATGATGGCCAGAAAGTCATCTCCGGCTCAGACAGAACTCTCAAGATGTGGAACGTGAAGAATGGCGAGTGCGTCCGAGATCTACTCACTGACCTGAGCGGAGTGTGGCAAGTACGCTTTGATGAACGTCGCTGCGTTGCTGCTGTTCAGCGAAATTCTCTGACTTACATCGAGGTGCTCGACTTCGGAGCTGCGCGCGACGGTGTTCCTCCCGAAGAGCTCGGCCGGCGTACCGTGGTGGACTGCCGCGGACGAGAGATTGAGGATGTTGCTACCACACCAGTCGAGCAGGAAGCGGACCCAGCAGTTTGAAATGCAAAGCGTTCATTACCGGCGACTTCGCGCCGTTGCAACCCTTTTCCAGCAGGGGGTCGCCTTTCCCTGGACCTTCCGGAGCCCCGCCAGCACAGACCCGAGGTCTCTTTGCCTTCCGATGGCATCATTGGCGTCATGACTTACTTTGTTTCTTCTCATTGCATTTGGTGTTATACATGGACAGGGCGAGCATAGCAAGGGTGCATATGTGAGCGCGGAAGCTTGACTTCACAGTGTGATGGCGCACAGGAGGGGCCTTTGTGTTCTAATGGCAAGATGACACACACGACTTGGGACACCGGCAGTGATAAGGGACGGCATGATACCTCCATGTTACCATCTAGACGAATAAGTTTCGTTGTTTCGAACAGATCCTGGTGCGCAGTTCTTCTTTGCCAAGCATGCTAACTCCAAACCCCCTTCTCATCGCAAGCGTCGGGGATCTTCTGCGGACTTTGTCGAGTCTTGGGAAGACTCAGTTGCATTTTGTGAGGCCAGAGCTGCCTTGTATTGCTGGAGCATGCGCATGAGTTTTACGGCATACTGGCACACGGTCAATGTCAAACATCCCACTACACTCTGTCGGCATAAACCCCGCACGTACTTCCTGGACGTCTTCCTGCTGTGAAGTTCTTTCGACGGTGTTTGAGCTTGTGAGTCGATCGGTCGTGGACTGCTTGTTCTTTGTGCTGTCGCTCATTGCTGTAGATCTTGGAGAGTCAAGTGAGCAAAGCGGCGAGAGTTGAAAGTATCAATGTTTGTGAATGTATCTGATAAGTGCACCCGTGGGTCTAGACCGCTCTATGCGACTACATTGTCATCACGATGAACCTGTTACCGTACATAGGTAGGCCACTGCATGCTGCACTTCTAAGCCGGATGGTTGTTCTGCATGGCGGGCATATGACCCCCACGTCGTTTACGGAATATTCCCGACCAGAGTGAATGGTGCAACTTTTGTCGAGAAATGGGTGCATGTGATGCAGCACTGCAGAGGTGGTTTACTAGCGTCGGACCTATCCCCGGCCGTGGAACTCATGACTAATCATCACGCTTGCATATGCACTACCGCCGCGCCTTTCTCGGCACCACAACGATGCCTGCGACAACAGCCACCGTCGCCTTGAAGAAAAAGGACGGCATTTTCGCGGTGTCAGAGGACGTCCGGTATGTCTTCTTCACGCCGTCAACAGCACCCCGCGGCTCTTCGCCCGCGTTGACGATACCGGTCGCCGAGATCACGAACCTCCAACAGACGCCGGCCGACAAACCAAATATCGCACTGAAGATCGTGCTGGGCGCCGACAGTCATGTCTTCTCCTTCAAACATCCGCAGAAAGCACGAGAGGAGCAGATCGCCATAACTGCGGTGCTGCGCGAAGCCATAGCCGTCATCAAATCGAAGCAGAATGCGCTCCCGCTCGCAGGCAACAGCAACAGCGCGTCCGGCGGAGGTACGCCTGCGCCAACTGGTGACAATGGAGGGCAGAGCGCGGCTATGGCAATCGCCAAGGCAGTCTCGTCTAGGTCAGCCGATGATGCCTGGTACGACGATGCAAAGCTAAAGGCCGACTCTGGCCTGCAGAAGTCATTGATCGAGGAGAACACGGCGCTCCGCGACCGCTTCAATCAAGCGTTGCGGGACAAGCCCGAATCGCTGTCTATCACACAGTTCACTGCACAATTCTGGTCTGCGCGACTGCACCTGCTCCGAGCACACGCCATTGAGCTTGCGCAGAAACAGGGCGAGTACAATGTGCTACCAACTATTGGCTACGAAACGAAGCCCGCCGAAAAGCCCGGAGAGGCGGATATCAAGACGTTCAAGATCACCAAGGAACAGATCAAGCTCATGTTCAAGCAATACCCGGTCATCAAAGAGGCGTACGATGAAAGCGTGCCTCCCTTGACACCGACACAGTTCTGGACGCAGCTTTTTGCACCCAGCAGGTTGCTTAAGAAGCTCAGAGGCGAGAAGATCATGCAAAATGATCCGCGTAATCCAGTACTGGACAAGTTCCTCGATCGGCCGGAGAGTGGAGTGATGACCATGACGCATGTTCCGCATTGGATGGATCTGGAGGGCAACGAGCAGGATCACAGCCAGCGGAAAGGGAACAGAGCCGAGGAAGGGATGAGACCGTCAGGGAATGAAAAGGTCCCGATCTTGCGAGTACTGAACAACCTATCCGAGAAGATGATATCCCACATTACCACCGAAAATGGCGAGGCACATGGTCCCATTGGTGTTGACGAAGAGACGTATGAGCAGCTGAGGATCCAGGATCTCGCGAGACACGACGTCGACAATCGACTCGTCTTGAAAGTCAAGAAGCAGCAAGTCTACACTGGCGGGCGGATGGAAGATCTGTCTATCCAGGCGAAATTGTTCGCAAAGCAGGACCCAGACCAAGTACTTTCATCAATACGAAACGACATACAACCCTCTCATCTCGGGAGCGATGAGAGAGGCACCCTGAAGCTGGACCGCGTGGTTGGGTACCTTACTGACGACGATTCGGACTCTGATGATGACACCTCACCTCAAACTAATGGCTCAGCTACAGCGCAGAAACCATTAATCCGCGTCGGCTCACATAAAGGTCTTGCACTAGCGACCAACAACCTCCTCTCCTCGGTCCGGCAGGCACGGCGCGCAACGTCAGGAGATCCACACTCCCTCAATGGCCTCAGCCAAAAGACCTTCGATTCGCTTACAATGACGCACGATACCACGACAGAATTCCTGCACTACTTCTGGACTGTGTTCTTGTCTGGCGATGCTTCACGAACAAGGGAGCTGGAACAGCTGGTAGCTACTCTTGACCGTTCTATCGACCGCATCGACGCTGTGGGCGAAGATGCGGAGAAGGAATTGCAGGCCAGGATTTCAGAGGTCAAGAGGGAAGATCAGATATACTTCGACAGGACGAAGAAGCGACGAAGGAGGAATTTTGACGACTATCTTGGTGGGAAGAAGGCTGTTGATGCTATGGTTGCGCATACAAGGGTGGCGCTTGAGAGAGCTACCTCGACATATCGCAGGGAGTACGAGAAGCAGACGAAGGAGGCCGCTGCTGCTGGGGGAGGTTAACCTGGATGGCAATGGGAGAATGTCGTACGAACAGACCAAGGGAAACTATTCCGGTCCCATCTCGGCATACCGGTTAATATGGCCGAAGGTGGCTAAAAGCACAATGCTCCATGCATAAGCGAGTAGCTGAAGTTGATTCATAGCTTTGGGCAACTCCTCCACATGCCTACTAGTCATATCAGCTCCTCTTCCGCAGCACCACTGCTAACTTCCGGACGTTCGAGCCCTGTAGTCGCTCAACTCATCGATACGGACGCAGAGATCTTCCCAGGTAGCATCAAAAATGTCCTCAACATCCCCTGGGCGTGCTCCGACAAGTGATTTGATCGACCACGAGGCGATCCACCACCAGTGTTCTCAGGTCGTGCACGAATTCATCGAAATGATTAGTAAGTAAGACTAAGATAATATTACAATAGTCCCGAAGTCGCCAGTCCCAGTCCAGCCCCATCACGTTTTCCCGAGCTACATCTCACGCCATTGCAGACTGGACATGGTTCAACAGGCTAACACATCGACCCACTTCCCCTTCAGACACCCGCCAATACAACACATCACACCGGTTCTGGACCGAGCACATCGCTTCGAATTACTCTTACTCAGGCCTTCACGGCGATTTCGGGGACGTAGCTGTGGACCTGGCGGCACAGTTGGGGATGTTTGGCGATTTCTGGAAAGTGTTTCCGACCTTTCGGTTGGAGCCGCTTGGTATGTGGACAGAGATTAGTCCTTTGGATGCTAAGGGGGAAGGGGTCGTGAGGAGTGTTTTGAATTATTGTCAGGTGAATTGTCCGGAGGGTGTGGTGAAGAAGAGTGCGGCGGAATCTAGGTGGATGAGGGTGCCGCCTGAGGAGGAGGAGGATGAGGGAGTCGAGGGAATCGGGAGGCTGTGTATTTGGGAGTGTAGGACTGTGGCTGGAGGTGGGTGAGTAGATTAAGCAGGAAGCAGATTACAGGATATCCTTATTCCTTGTCCCTTGGAAAATGCAGACTCCTCGCAGGACCGCAGCGCATCGCTGGTTACAAGCTCTTTGGAACCATAGCTGAAGCTCTCTCAGAGGTACCACTACTCTACGACCTGTGAAGCAACGACCTCGCATTACAACCCGCGCACTCGCACCTCGCAATAGGAAAACATGGCTCCGAATCCTACTCCAGACAATACGAAGAAAGTCTACGCGGCTCGCCATTCTCTCAGAGTGAGCCCCACTTCCCTTACTCAATCATCAACCAACAGTGCTCCGATATCATTCGCGCTGTCTGTCAATTGATGAGCGCCCGCCAATCTTCCCCTTCACGCCCGTTTCGGGCCTTCGATTTGTCCCCGGACTTCGCAGCTGTCACCTCGGATAGTACGGAGCATGCTGTCGGCCTCGCAGAGTCTGGTATTTAGAGAACTTCCAGCACTGGGTGACAGGTTTTGTCTCCGGACTTACGATTTCAGGTTGACGATCTCGAGATTCAGGTAGACAAGGGGAGAAAGCGGGCTAGTATTCTGATGAACTATACTCAGGTAAATGTTCAAGTGAAATCAGGAAACCGGATGCTGCGAAGGTCCAGAGGAGCTTGGTGAAGGGCAGGTTGGTGATGCACAGTATTATGACTGTCGCGGGTGTTCCGGTCGCCGGGTGAGAGCTGGGCTTCACTGTTGTCGACAGGAGACGAGTCGTCTTCGCGATGGCTTCAGGAGTCTAGTCCATCAAGGCTCCCACAGAACTGGCCAAATGATCACAACATACGACATGGAAGCGATGGAGCCTTAAAGCAATGCCAATATGTCTTCCCAAGGCTACCACGGTTTTAGGGTCGAGCGAGAAAGCCCCTTGCCGCTGGCGAGCGCTTCGTCTCGTTATCAAGACAATTGCCTTGGTTCGAGCATACTAGAGCATAGCTGAGTGGCCATGACAGCGGCATTACACGCGAGGAAGCCGTGACGTGCTATGTGAGGACTAATCTATGTCGCTTTCCCGGTCAAGTGATCCAGGCGCCGTCAGCTTACCGAAGCGGCAACTAACTTTTTGACCAGTTACCAGAGCCCAGCTGCAGAAAAGTATGGCATTACCAACGAAACAATATCACCAATGTACCAGATGATCAGTCCGACCTCGCATTCCACCTTGGACTGTGCGTCAATGCTTCCCTAAATTGGCTAGAGGAGTCTTTGTTAGATACATAAGCCAGAAGGATAAACTTCATCATGTAGGCTATCTCCGAACATGCCCTAGGGACCTCGTCACCCATATCGCACCTCATCAGCGACCTGCTTTTGTGCGTGATATGGACAAACATTAGCAGACATGAGGTCAAGATGCACCACGGGCAGTAAGAATCATGCCAACATCGCCTGAACATCCAGCTCCAGCTCCACCTGCCTTGACTCCCTGCGAAGACTTCCGTCAACACTGCTCCGATGTCTTTTACGGCTTCTTCGAGACGATGAGTAAGTGCCATGACGTCGAAGGGGTGGTTTCTCTTTCGACCTTGCGTGCTACGTTTGAGGCCCAGCCTCCAGCGACGCCGCATCAACATGTGCTACCCGGATATATCTGATGTCCTTCTGCTCAGCCACTCAACAATTTGACCCGAGCCTCTCCTTCTGGACGACCAATATCGCGCCAAACTACACGCTTTCTGGCTTACATGGCGATTTTGTAGCTTACGATGGTATTGATATCGCTAGGCAGATAAGGAACTTCCCAAGTCTGACAACAGACATGTTTTCCGAATTCCGATTGGAGGCTGTGGACCTGTGGACCAAAATGGATATACGCCGTGAAGACGGAAAGACTCTAATAAAGTATATGCAGGTCAACTCAACTGTCCTGTCGGCATTAGCAAGCAGTGTGCGGGTGAGGTGAAGTGGAGGAGCTTGGAGCCCGGAAGTAGGTTGTGTATTTGGGAGGTTAGGACCATTGGCGGTGGAGCGGTGGGATGAAAGAGGGAGAGAGCATGGTAGGAAATTTGGTCTGAGGACGATGCGAAGATCGATCAGGCCGCTGGATGACCACGTTACATCCTGCGCGATGCAAGGGCACTTTCGAGACTCGAGAGTTGTACCCCAAGCGGAGCCCACGAGTTCGCGCATGGGCGTACTCATGAGCTCCAACCTTTTGGAATTGTAGAAGGTTATTCGCGACTGGACCTGCTTGGGAATGCTCAAGTAGTATAGTAAAGAGGGCTTTCAGATTATCATGTGACAAGAGACGAAGGCCTTCTTGCGCATCTTGCAATCTGAACACAGCGGATACACCGTCCGTCTTGAGTGGCGAGCGCTGATTAAGAAAGCCAAGAGTCCTGGAGCGTTTCGAGGGCGTAGCTGGCGGTGCCAGCATGTCTCTAGCTCTGTTAGTAAATGCTCTGCATAAGTGTGGAACAGAGTGCTAGCTCACTGGAGATGCTCAGGCGCCGTTTCACGCTGGTGGACCTGTCTGCAGAGGCTGTCATTCTGGTATGCTGTATGTGTATACATGTATGGTTTAGGAGCGACCAGAACGATGTGGAGACGCGTCAGGACGGGACCAGAGCACGGAAGTGACACGCAATCAAAGCTCCTGCTTGACCCTTGCTATCGACTTTTGCTTCCCTCTGATCTCCATCCATCGACTTTGCAGGTATGACTCGCATCGACACTTGGGGTACGCGTCACGAAAAACACACCAAGAATGTCTGGCAGTGCACAATGTGTCGGTCATTCCAAGACCCTGGGGTTGGAGCCCTTCGCGGTGACCTATGTCCAGTACCAGTTCGGCGATGGAGGGCTACATATTTGCTGTCGGGAGTATCCATGAGATAAAAACGTCCAAGGTCAAACCTCGACGCCATCAACAAGTGAGAGGCACTAATCCGGCCGGAATTCAAGAGGCTTGGGGCATTATTTCGCTCAGGACTATAAGAGTACCGTTGACATCTCTTCAATCTGTCTCCCTGTACAGAATGTCACGAGTCTAATTGATCGGCCTCTGCGGATGTAGGATGAAGAAAAAGGCCACCTGAGGTCGTTCGTTTAGTACTGTGTGACAACGACCGCTGTGGATCATCTTTTCGCCGCAGCATGTAGACTCCAAATTTGGACTTCAACGCCTCGGACGTCACCGCGCAGATCACTCGTAGCTCAGAACAGCATCCAAATCATTTGATCATGTTCGCAAGGAATATATCGTCTTGCGCTCGCTCGTCTGCATGTGTCAGAAGTCAACCCGCCAGAGAAAGAAGCTTGACCAATGCACGTGCTGCTACAAGGCGTGACTCGAGCAGCAGACCACCGACAAATGCAGAAGACAGAACGTCAGATATCCGAAGCACATAAATTACCAGCCTGTCTGTGAGGTCCTTTGGAACCCTTACTCTCCACAACTTCCGGATTCCTGCAGCAGAAGTGGCCGGCGAAGTTCTTACCTCGTGAGGCCTCACCATGACCAAGACTTGGCACAACGACATCTCGGACCCCATTCCAAGAGATATAGACCCAAAGGCCGTGATCAGCATTCTCCACGACCATGGCTTCCTCATTACCATGTCACCCATCGTGACCCGCTACGAGGAAGCCGCCCGAGAACCCAGCACAGTAGAACCGCACAGCATCCCCGGGGCAACAAATCCAAGCCTCTCGGATAAGGTCCACTACGACGTATGGGAGAACATTGATGTTCTACCCGGTGGATTGTGGAAGCACGAGATTTCGTTCAAATGCGCGTTCGAGAACCAGCCGGATGGGGTCGTGACATGGATCCAGGCGCCGATGGGCCTCACCAGCCAGGCGACATATCGGGTGAAAGAAGTGTCGGTCGAGGGAGGTACTGGTAGCGGGTGGGTGCTGGAGGAGAGCATCGACAGTAGTTGCAATTTGTTACTGAAGGGCTTTGTGGAGAAGACGATGGTTAATACAAGGAAGGAGAGTCATGCTAGAATTATGGCGAAGGCGAGGGAGAGGATGTAGGTGTCATACCATGTGCACGTGGAGTGCATGCAGTCGGCAGGTCATCTCTGGGAGCCCAGCACGCTTGTATGGATGCTAGTCGACACTCTCCTCAAGCAAAGCCGGGACGTTCACGGCTTGCATGTGCAAACGCTGTCGTGTTTCCGGAACGCCGGAACACTGTGCATTGCTCGGCTATCTCTGAATCTTCGGATCACGACACCTGAACCTCTTACTATATCATCGAGGACGGCAATCTAATGGCTGTTCGTCTGTCTGTCCTTGATGCCACACTGTGACAGGGATAGTATGCGAATGTTGAACTCTCTTGTAATCGAAGATATACATGCTCGCTGTCCTGGACAACATTCGTGATGCAGTTGGCCCGTCTAGTCTCTGATCATCTGATATCATGCATCATAGGGAGAAGTAGCCCGTCTGGATACTGCACACATAGGTCCAAGAAGTATTCGTCGAGGCTGTATGCGATACCAAATGGTCCGTAGCAGCCGCTTCTAGCTTAGTGAGCACCTTCGATGAAAGTATTTGAATGCTATAGGCCAACGCTAGTTCCCGAGACATGTGATACGCTTCATGTATATGCATAAGGCATGTTTTGGGAAAGCTATTTGCCGGTAGTGCCTCGAAGTACGCGCCAAAGCTTGCCGCCCATGATGCTGCAATTTGTACGTTCTTTTATAGCAAGGGCAACCGGCGCTTCTGACTCATCCTTTCGTGATCCCTCGTCATGAGACTTTCCTGTAGGGAGACATGGTCAGCCGTGGTATGGACAGTGACCAAAAGCCGCCGGGAGATCTTCAGTAACTATAGAGCACCCAAAGCAAGCATAGCTCATGGTGAAGCAGCATGCTCGCTGGTATAAGCCAGGTATCGATCACGCGCCAACTCATCAGTAACTCTAGCGCGGTTCGGCTGCGATCTTGCCTATCCTGGCTGGCCCTTACGGTCGTACAGATTATGCCGGTGCAGCACGTCAGGATGTCGTCTTTCCATGTCAGCTTTGCTCAACACGTCCTCGGCAGACTCCCAGTCGTCTCCCATGTTAGGACCTGCCAGTGAATCTATATCTACATTCTCGCGAGCGGCGTACTCATCCCACCGCGTCCACGCGTCTCGAGGCTTGAGGATTCCTGGCCTGCGAAGTTCGTCATGGCTGATGTTCATGTTGTCGCACATCGAGACGAGCTTACATGATGGTTAGTGATAGCGGCTTCTGGCGAAGGTCCGACAATGGTAAACGATCATTTCGACGTGGGTGCATTCGTGAGTGGTCTTGGGTCCTTGCTTACCTGTCTTGTGCACGGGGACAGTCGCTCGTACGAATCGGTTTCGAGTTTTCAAGCAAGGCGGGCAGGGCTCTCTGATCGCTGTAAGCACTAGCTAGTTGCCGACAGGTATAGTGTGCCTCATGAAGAGAATTCTGTGAGGCATCGTGAGGAGGTGTTCAATTAAGATAAAGGCAATGTTGGAAGCGAGAAAGTAGTGGCTGGAAGCAATAGTAATTTCGTCGCAAGAGGCATCGAGGCACAGCGAGGTACAGGAGCAAGCAGCAAGCGGATCATAACGCAGTCCCGAGTCGGGCAACTTATTGAACATGTTTGATCCGGAGGAAGACCGAAATCTCAATCACCGCAAGGTCTAGGTACCAGACCGGAGACCATTGCACTGGCGCATGGGGAAAAGCGATTCGAGGCTATGAAATGCATGGCGATTCAGAGCCGCAATCATCAGCAGGACGGAGGTGGCAAGTCGAGGTTTGAGTCTCAACAATAAGGACACAAGCGTCTCGCAATATTCTGTTCATGATGCATTTGTTTGCATCGGATGTGGTCGATGATACCAAGCAATGTGGCTCGTGCACAATGAGATGACTGCCGTCGGAAATGGAGGACATATTCAAGCGGAGCGTTCTTCTCACACAACTGTATGAAGGCGCTGATTCTTCTTCAACCAGATGGATGATGTTTGTTGGATGATATGGACTTGTAGCTCTCTGCGAGCAATTTGCTTTCCACCTGTTGAGTACTGTCACGTATTTCTACCTCCAACACACATTGGCAACTGCTGCTGCCCGTACGCTCTCCGGGTGCTGTAGCCGACGTCGCACACACAGCTCGGTCAATGTTCACATCTCCGGCTAAGCACCGACAGCTCGCCCTGCACTGCACGCTATCCGCCGAGCACGAACTTCTTCCAGCACGATAGTGGAGTACTTGATGATGAAAGTGGGTAGGTATGAGCGAGGGATTGGGCCACCTCTTGAGGTTTTGCAACCTTGACGGCATGGGATATCTGTATACATATATATATGAATACATATTGTCAATATCCTGACGCCAGGTTGTCGGTTCTCTGCATATCGCTTCTCTGACGCAGCCCTATATTACTACACCCCAACCAGCGACCCACTCTTACCATGGCCTCGAACCCACCAGGAAAGTGCTGCACCATTGGTGTCAAGCATGAAGGCACACCGACCGGCGAGATCAAGAACATCGGCAACAGTGAGGATAGCAACATGTTCTTCACGCACGTTGACCTTCTACTGACCAATACCATCTAGTCAGCACATACTTCGCCTACCCAGAGTCCAAGGACACCTCCACCGCAATCCTCATCCTCACCGACGTAATCGGCCACAAGTTCAACAACGCCCAGCTCATCGCCGACCAATTCGCCGCAAATGGCTATTACGTCGTCATGCCCGACCTCTTCGAAGGCGACCCCATCCCTCTCAACCGCCCCGACGACTTCGACATCATGAAGTGGTTGCAGACCTCCGGTCCCTCCAAGGGTCACACAACCAGTCAAGTCGACCCAATCGTCGAGTCAGTGATCAAGGATATGAAGGAGAACCAAGGCGTCAAGAAGATCGGCGCAGTCGGATACTGCTTTGGCGCCAAGTACGTCGCACGATACATGACCGGCGGCAAAGGCGTCGATGTCGGATACGTGGCACACCCAAGTTTCGTCGATGCGGATGAGATCAAGGCGCTGACGGGCCCGCTTTCTATCGCGGCCGCCGAGACCGATCAGATCTTCCCGGCTGAAAAGCGTCGCGAAACGGAGGATCTGCTCAAGGAGCACAAGAACAAGATCCCTTATCAGATCTCGCTGTACAGCGATGTCGAGCACGGGTTCGCTGTGCGTGCGGATACCACCAAGCAGGCTGTCAAGTACGCGAAGGAGGCTGCGTTCATCCAGGCTGTGGCTTGGTTTGATGAGTTCCTCAAGGTAAGATCAGATCCAAGTGAGCCATGCGGTCGTGGTTGAGTTAGCAGTGGCTCACATGGGGATTTCGACCACACTGTGGCGGAATTCGCTGATGGAGACGCTGCTGGCCTGTCGCGAAAGTCTGGCCCCCTCTTTCGAAGCTTGCGATTGTGCTGATTTATCTTTGGTATGTAGGGAAACAGGACCTGGGCTGCATAGATGAGCACTTCTCGATCGATGGAGGACCGCCGGCAGAGCTCGATGCCTATGCATCCATCCTGGCCCAAGAAGAGGTCCTGGTAGAGAGGAGAAGCCGTCTGGCCGCGCTTGAACGAGCGCGTCGTGATCCATAGATGCTACCACGTTTACGTACTTGATATGTGATATGACCTTTGAACGCTCGTACATCCCTGCGCTTTCTCATGTGCTGAAATCCAATCGATGGTCGCGCCTGAGGTTGTATGCTTACAGTAAGACACATCACTTCCATGGGTATACTCAATCTGCCCTCGCATGTTCCCCTCACGCAAGACAGGTCGTGACAGGATACCCTAAGCCTTCAGCGCTCTCTCGCCAGTGCGTCAAAGCAAACCACGACTAGGTCGGCAAGACGAGCAGCATGTGAGAAGACTCATCACAACAACGAAGATAACCAAAAATGGGCAACAAATCTTCTTCTCCAGCCGCCGGCCCAAAGGCCAACGCTCTGATGAAAAAAATAATCAAAGAATCAGTAGAGAAGGGAGGAATCGAACTCTCCATCTCGTGAGTTTGGTAATGGTACTGGCGAAACGAGTTGCCACCCTCAGCATGCCAAATGATTGCAAGACAGCTTTGGGCCCCTCACGGATCCTGCCGTTGGACGACTTCTCCTGTTTTTTTCGTGTATGGATTGGTGAAGGGGAAGGGAGGAGGATAATTTTGAGAGGGAAGGTGGACGTTTTGTACTGACGGTTCCCTTGCGAGTGGAGCTGGGATGTGACTAGGTGTGGAGAGCATGGGAGCTGATCATTGGGTGCGAGTGAGGACCGTCATGAGATATCGGTGGTTGTGGAAGGAATGTTTTAATGGTGGTATCACCATCAGCCCGAGAAACTGGTATACAGCTCGGCATGCTGAAAGCTTCACATCCATACCTTACCAACCTCCTCACTATTCACCACAACTACTGCTCATCGCAAGCTCAGCTTCCTCAAACGCCCCACCCGATTGTGGCAGTGCTCAAACCCCATGCACACAAAACCCCATCTCTCCTCCCACGATCTTCCTCTTCCTTTCTCTCCACTACCACCAAAATTTTTCAGGAGAGGTCGTCCAACGGTCAGGATATCTGAGGGGCCCTAGCTGTCTCATTCCTTTTGACATGCGAAGGGTGGCAACCGTCCGCCAGTACCATTCCAAACTCAGAAGATGTGGTGTTCGATTCCCACTCTCTCTATTCAATCCGTGTTTCATCAGTTTGTTGGCTTCAAGCTGGCAGCTGGAGAAGAACTTTTTTGACGGTCGTGATTGCTCTCATGACTGTGCTGCGTTCACCCCGACCACATCGTCTCGTCGTGTTGTTCCACACCGCTGACGCTCCACATTGCGCCCCTTCTCGCTGCTTTCCTCCTGGCTCTTCTGTCGCTGCCATCTTCCTGGTCCCTCGGGTCTCAAGATAGACATGTGTCTAGGAAATATAATCAGGTCGGCACACTCTTTTGGTACACTCATACTCATGAAAATAGGTTCGCAACATACAGTAACGCTCACAACGCTTGCGAAGAATCATGCAAAGGATCTATCCATCCATCACGCCGTCTTCTGCCCTTTCCTCCTCTCCACAGCTTCTTTAAGCTGCGCAAGCTTTTCCTCCGTTGTACGAATCTGCTCATCCATCTGTCGATCCGACATGCGTTCATCTTCCAACTGTTTGCCTACCTTTTTCGCACCCAGTACTTTCTGCTGCTCGCGATCACGTCTCAGTGGAGACCTGTAAGCATTCTCGACGCCAACTCGATCTTCCAGCCAATCCCAAAGCGCACTTTCCTCTCGTCTCCAGATCTCCTCGTACGCTGCAATCCGTTCTGGCGACGAATAGCCTGGGAAAGCGACATTGCTGCACTTTCGAGGGGAGGTGAACCAGTTGTATGCCAAGAGACAGCTCAAGAAGAAGATGGCGAACTGCGAGGGAGATATTCTGACCATCGAGGTTATCGGCTCGAGTATCTGGCGAACGGGCTCCAGTGGACCCCAGCCTGAAGCTTTCTTCTCTTCGGCAATTTCAGCCTCACGCTGTATGATGGCCTCTTCTGCGTCAAAGACTTCCTTCTTGCCCTTGCGCTTGCCTTTCCGTGTCATGCCCTTCACAGGCGGTTTGGTGGTGACGGCAGCTCTGAGTGCTGCAGTGATCTGCTTCACATACTCAGTCTGTCCTTTTTCGGCACCTGTCTCGATGGGAGCTAGATTGGTCAGCGCATGTCTCCAGGCTGTGTGATTGCGTCTTTCTCGACTTACACTTCAGCCAGCTTTTGCCAGTCCATTCGATCGTGCAGCTGGCAATGATCCTTGTCGAGTTGGCTGGACCCCACATCAAACAGTATCTCGTTCTTGTAGTGAATACATTTCCACTAGGAACGTCAGGTGTCACCGTACTGCAGTCGACTGAAACCGCCTTCTCGAGATCGTACGCTTTAAGAGTGTTGGTTGTGATGCACTTGGTCTGCTTTGGTCCGACTGGGCCACTGAGTGGCTTGATATAGTCAAACGTAAAAGTTGTGTGGTCATTGTCGAGACCGGTCTTGTCGTCAGCATAGTTCAGATCTCGAGATTTTTGATTCTCGACTAGCCACTTGCGCATGAAAGCACCAGATGCAGGACCGAACATCATCGAGTAGACTTTACCTAGGGGTGCCGGTATTGTTGTGTCAGTCAGTGGCCTGTCGTAGTGCTCGCTGCTCTCTCCACATTGTGTCGGTTCATGTGTGGGAGCACCAGGATACTCGCTGCTGACTGCCGCGCCTACCACAGCGGTGTCAGCGCCCTCCAGACCCTTTGGCGGTCCATTCGACTGAGGTGCGCTGTTGAATGGGATTGTGGACGGCTTGCGGCTTAACGTGAGATCGCCGCCAGCTTCACTGCCAACAGTACTGGCTGCAAGGCCACCATCTGCGAAGCTCTCTGCATCGTCGTCTGCATCTTCATCGTAGATTTCGTCTTCACTGCCTTCTTCGGTGTCATCTTCGCTGGCGTCCGGCTCAGCCACTTCGGTCTTATCTCCAGTGGTAGCGTCGTCCAGCGTGACACCATTTAACGAGCTCTTCAGGTTCGGATGACTGATCTTCCAGATCCCAATGAGTAGTTCGTAGGTAGAATCACGGGCCACAAAACTTGCAAAAGTGTTGCGCGCATGCAGTGTGGAAATGACGATTGCATTAGGAAAGATCACGGCCGTGCTCTTCTTCTCCACAGACACGACCTCGTCAAAACTAATGACCAGATTCGTCACCCATCCCAGGATGTTGCTTGAGAAGCATATGTGGCCTTCTGAAACGTAAAGCCGTCCGTGCAAGAGGATGTCACGCTGCAAGGCTGCGCTATAATCCTCTATCAGGTAGTCATCCTCAGGCACGCTTCTGAACAGTTGATGGAAGTCTTTGTTGCGCCTATTGCTAGCCACAGCGAATCCAGTCATCCGATGCCCACTGCTCAGCGCATTCGGGTTTGCCAGGCCCGTGGATGTGTGCCTCAATGCCTCTGCGATGGAGTTGGTAGTTCCGGCGGTGGCTGAGCTACCGCGATGCTTCCGCCTGCCGCTTAGCTTACTGCGGACACTACCCGATCGTTTGATGCCGCTGTTATCGGGATCAACAACCGACCGGGGCGGGGTCTGAGTTCCGTTCACCGTTTCTCGCTCGGTGGATGCGACCGATGGAGGCCCACCGGTACTGACTTGACTTACAGCAGATGCTATTGGCTTCTCGTAGGCCGAAGACACAGCTCGTGCTGCAGCGTCTTGTTCCACTTTTCTAGCACGATCGCCTTCCTGCGCGACGCCGTTGGTTTGAGACGGATCAGCAACTGGTGCCATGTTGCCCGAACCGTGATTGTCCAGTATGCCAAGATGGCTTAAGCTGAGGTTGCCTTGACCGAGTGTTGCAATGGCAAGTGGCTTGCGTTCTCCCTCTTCTGTCGCCGTTGAAGGCCGGCTGTCTGTACCTGCCACAATCTCCTCGCTGCCTGTTTGGCCTGCCGATGGCGCGTTGCTAGACTTGCTCTTTTGAGTCGGTAGGGTGGTGAAGGTGCTCGTCAACTGGGTGCTGGCTTTTTGGGCAGCACCAAATACCGACGAGAAGAACCCGACTGGGCTGCTGGGCTGTGTAGGTGATGTCAACGTGCCACCAGGGGTCTTGGTCTCCTCGACGGTTGGTGGAAGGGGCGCAGTAATCGATGTCGAGAGTTTGCTGGGCAAGTTTGCGGATTGTGCTCGGCGATGTCTAATGCTCTCTACCGAATTCAAGCTACGAGCTGCAGGCGATCCTTTTGGCGGAGATGCTGGTCGCGAGGAGAATACGGAGGCGCCGGCGTTGGAATCGGTGGGCGTCGGCGGAGTGACAACGGTGGTTGGTGTGCGAAGGAGATTTGGCGGGGTGGACGGGGTGGACGGGGTGGTGTCGATCAGCTGTCGTCCACGCTGCTTTCGAGTGTCCGGTCGCTCCTCCTGTCTGCGCGATGGAGCCTCCTCTTCAACTTGTGGTGACTGCGTCTCCTCAATATTGTTCTGAGACGTCGAAGAGCTCGAGCTATTTCTCCT
The DNA here is from genome assembly GCA_001297265.1 of Mycosphaerella arachidis. Taxonomy (NCBI): domain Eukaryota; kingdom Fungi; phylum Ascomycota; class Dothideomycetes; order Mycosphaerellales; family Mycosphaerellaceae; genus Mycosphaerella; species Mycosphaerella arachidis. Next base: position 27,397 of record LIHB01000128.1, read on the forward strand.
ACTGGACGACTTGAACAGAGCACCAAGCCCGGAGCTCCCGGCTCCTCCAGTCTTCACAGCTATATCCCCGCCAGACTTCTTGCGACTCAGGGCAAACGTTTGTCGAAGCTTCTTGCCTGGAGATGGGCTGCGCGCAGGCGCAGAGGGCGCGGGGAGAGTGTCCACGTTGGCGGGCTCCACGATGGCAGGGACGTTGTTGGAAGCATGAGCTGCGGACGCAGTCTCAGGTGATGACACAAGGTGCGCGTCTGGTACAACAGGAGTTGTTTGGGCGTTGATCTCAGGAGATGACAGGGTAAGAAGGCCGGCGTGCGACTGGTGCGGTTTCCTGACGGGATGCCTGTTGGTAGGATCTGGTCAACTATTATGTTTGCAGGACTGCGCCAAATGATAGCAGCGAGTGTGGGGTCGGAACGTGTTTTGCTGGGCCGGCCAGGGACACGTACGTGCCAAAGGTGAAACAAGGCTGGGTGAGGTCGAGGTTCTCGAAGTGTGTGGGGGGTGTGTGTGTGTGTAGGCACGACAGCAGCAAGATGGCTGATGGAAGCTGTCGGCAGCAAGAAGCTGACACCAGCATGCGACCATCCAGGGTTGCCTCGCGGCCGCCGCGTGCTCGGCGCCCCACATCCAGCAACGCTGGCTTCGATCCGCTTTCGTCGTTGCGAGACAACACGGATACGAGCAGAACGACCAACAGAAATGTCATAGGCAGCAGTGAAAACACAAGGGAAAACTTACCCACTGGCATCAAATCTCTCGTCGTCTGTCAGAAGACTGCTGCTACCACGTCCGTCAAGCAGAGAGAGCTCCGAGCGATTTCTGGGAGATATGTCGTTTGAATCTACACCAAATGTGTGATCAGGGTTGTCTCCAGTTTCCTCGCGCTTAGATTTCCGCTTCGTCTTGGATAGCAGCGCGGAAAGGCGTCCTCCAGACACCTCGTCGCTGTTGCGTCTGTCGTCCACAGATCGTCTTCGCGTGCGGTCTTTGACCTTGTCAATGGCAGACCCGACCGATGCTCCAAGACCAACAGTGCCGTCGCCTGCATTTCTTAGCGCTAGCGTGCTGGACGTACCGTCGCTTTCACCAGAGCTGTTTGGCAACGAGTTGGTCGCAGTGTTGACTAGTCCTTTGTTTCGTCCTCGAAGCTTGCTGACGACCCGCGGCGGTGTACCAGCCCCACCAGCTTCTGCCAGTGACATGGCGTTGGGGAGTGTCGAGAATCGCAATACCTGGAGGCTGTACTATGTTACATGACAGAGTCGGTGCCAAGATGGTTGCTACAGTATGCCACACAAAGAGTTGTGTTTGCAGCGCTTGGCCTCGCTTTCCAGGTTTGTTTGTGAACGATTTCGGCAGCTTTAGACGCTATTCTACCGCCGCGACCAGCGCGACGTACCGTGTAGTGATGACCTTTGCTATGCATAGGAGACTTGTGCTTTGCTCCAAAGTATGAGACAGGGTAATTCAATGATGGACGGTGAGGTTGGTACGCAGAACGTCACCGTGATCATACACGTGCGGACGTGGACAAGGTTCACGACCGAGATCCTTCCGCCATGACTTGAAACCTTGCGAGTTGCGACACATCTCCACGTGCCTGCCATCCACGACCACAACGGCGGCAACGTTTCTCCCTTCTTTCGAGAAGCTGACACTGACCATCAACTCCTACAAGTCAAGTATCATGATCTATGGCTGACATAGCGCCTCTCACGAGTGTGAGCACAGCGGTTGTGGCGGCTGGGAAAAAGCACTGGCTGATGCAAATGTAGGCGCACGCACATGCACGCAAGGCGTCCGAAGCGACGGAGCATGTGGACCTCGAACTGGCCGCGGACGAGCATCAGCATGCAGCGACCGACTATGCGAGGACGGCGCGAGCATCTAGCGATCCAGAGGTCTGATCACGCAGTTGTCCGCGTCGAATCGCACTGACTCGAACAAAGGCGTTGCGTGTATTAAAGCTCCTCGAAGATCAACACCTCAAGCTGGCCCAGCTCATTCGGTCTCCAGAGCTATACGAGCAGGCCGATCGATTGGATCGTGACGATGCAAACACTAGCAAAGACGCCGGCCTGGCTGTATCACGACATGACTTCGCGAATGACAAGAATGCGTCGTCGGGCTCAAAGCCAGCGTCGACCACGATGGCCCTCGCCGCGGCTCGTTTAGGTAGTCAGGCACGCGAATCTTCTCCTTCGCTTGCGCGAGACATTGCGTCGAGACGTGGCATCCCTTCGTCCAGCAGAAATCCGCCCTCTGCAGCCGCTCAGGCTAGAGCACGGCAGCTCTCTCCGGAATCGCTTCGCCGTAGTCGCCCTCCATCAGCATCAAAGATACCATCATCGGTCGTGGACAGTCAGAACTTACGGAACTTGCAACGTGCAGAGCGAAGCGCCAAGAAAGCTGAGGATGACGATGCCTTCTCAAAGTTCTACAGCAATCTGACTACCGGGACCATGTCGAAGCTGTCGTCCGTCCTGGCATACGCAGGATTGCCACTCACGGCTGACGATGTGCAAATCGATCAGAGCAGACAGAGCCTGGACAAGCGTACTGTCAGAGCACACAACGATCCAGATGTCAAGAAGATCTACTCCAAGGCAGCTTTGGATGCGATCGAAGACGAGCATCGAAAACGAGGCGCTCAAGGCGGCGTCTTTGGCCCTGCTGAGAGCTTCTACGTAGTGCAGACAGGCGGGGGCACGTATTCCTACGCAGACATTGCCAAAGCGCAGCAGCAACAACTTGGCGGCATCGATGAAGATGACGAGGAAGCGTTCGTGGACGCCCGAGAAGCGCAAGCACCTCCATCGCCACGCCACAGTCGGTTCTCAAGTAAGCAACGGGGCTCATTTGGCAAGTCCAGGACGCACGAGGAGCTGGAGCTGGAAAATTCGACGCTGAAAGCGACACTGGAACAATTGGCATTCCGCCTAGCTGAATTCGAGTCTCACGCACAGGATGCATCGATGGCGGCGTTGACGCAAAGCATGGCAAGCTTGCACAACCAGACCACTCCAGGTGTACCGGATCCTGCATTGTCTGACCGTCTGAAACAACTCGAGAAGAAGCTCGAAGAACAGGCAGAGGAGCGACAGAAGCTGCAGACTCTGGCAGCCAAGCAAGACAAGTCCTTGAAGCAGTACAAAGCCAAATGGGAAGACATAAAGAAAAGCGCCAAAGAGAAGGAGAAGGCCAAGAGGGAAAAGTCAGAAGCCGAAGCGAAGAACATCCCAACGGCACCAGCAGAGGATAGCGAGGTCACACAAGGCTGAGGTGCGAGCGGGTCCTGACAGGGCAATAATACTCACACATAACCTCGAGAGAGGCTAGAGACCACTTGCGGGTGTCGGCCTTTGACTAAGTCAACCTCAGGTATACTTGGTCAACCTCAAGATTGCATCAGTGCTGACTCACCGTCCTACCTCCTACGGAGCCACGATCGCTGCATTCGCCAACCTGCACAATAGCACAGCGACTGAGAAACTGTGGTCGATACTCGTCGCTCAGCGACGAATAGAATTGCCCTCGCGCCAGTGTACCTTGATTAAGGGTACCGTGGGCTCTAGCAAGCACCGACGAAAGAGAATGTTGTCAACAGCAGCCGATAGTGTCTGCAATAAAGGGTGATTGTGAATGCTAAAGCTACGGAGATTTAGAAGATTGTGCCGGCAAGGGACTTGCATGAGGTCTTGGTGACGACAATGGCGCTCTTAGGCAGGTTTCCATCGTGGGGCCTGTCATGGCTTGTTCAGCGGCGATTGGAGCGTTTTCGCTGGAGTCGAGGTGTGTGAAGGGGGCCGGCCGGGAACGGGAGTAATGACAGGAAGATGACTACGACAGAGAAAGTATTCACAGCAACCATGACTGCAGAGAGCATTATTAGCCTAGTAGAGATTACCCCACTCAGTAAGAGTATCAAATGTAAAGACATGATCACGTGTAACAATACCACAAGGCTTGAAGCTCAGGTCCAACAGGAACCACGCTGATGAAGTACCCTCATTCCCCAGCTCTAATAATTCCCACTGAACGGGTACGTCTCGATCCCTTTCAAAAACTCCAATACCTCCTTCGCGGTAGCTTCCGGCTGCTCCTGCTGAACCCAATGCCCAGCATTCTCAATGAGCCTGACGCCCTTGAAGCACCCACGCTTGACACACTTCTCATCCTCGTACGCCTGCAATGCTCCAGGCTGCTGATAGTTACCCCAATCCTGCTTCCCACTGATGAAGGTGCACGGCACTTCAATCCTTCGGCCAGAGTAGAGGAACATGTCCTTCTTTGACTGAGGCGTTGATGCTGTCTGAGCTCGGTACCAGTTGAGGGCGCCTTGGAAGCCGACTCGCTGCCATTCTTGGACGTAGACTTTGAGGTCATTTGGGGGAAGCCACTTCTCGGTCTTGGTGTAGTCTTCGCCTTGCATGTTCTTTTCGATGGTTTGAGGGAATGTATCGTCTTTCTTCATGATGTAGTACTCCGGCATAACTTCGATGTCGTTTGCGCTCCATGCTTGGAGAGGATGTGGGTCGTTCTTATCCCAGTCGGCTGACTTTAGATGGAAGTAGCCTCGCAGGTACTTCTCTAAGCCCTGTTGTGGGTTGTTCCAGTCTTCTGCAGCGCCTGGTGAAGAGTTGTACCATTTATAGTGCTTCCTAGGAGGATCTAATTTTGCCAGCTCCGCTTGAATGTCAAGCTTTGGTTTCTGAGGTTCGTCACCGAATTGCGGTGTTGGCGGGGCATGGTGCGGATGGCTCATCTGTATGGAGGCTTTGAAGAGGTCCGGGCGCATGAGTGCTGCCATGGCTGACGACACGCCCCCAAAGTCGTGGCCGATGATGCAAGTCACTTCTGTGTACCCCAGCTTGTACACCAGACATACCAAGTCGCGGACGAGGTTCGTCATTGTGTACTGGGCTAGGTCGACTTGGTCATAAGGCTTGTCTTCCCAGCCGGTCGTTCGTCCGTACCCTCGTTGATCCATCGCCACGCAGTAGTATCCAGCTGCAGCAATGTTGGGCATGAGCTTCCTCCAGGAGTACGCAAGCTCTGGGTAGCCATGACAGAAGAGGACCAAAGGACTGCCAGGTTTTCCAGCTTTCAACAAGTGAAAGTTGAGCCCACAGGATGAGGTACAATCGGCATAGTCTTCGGTCACGCCTGGGGGTAGTGGAAGCGGCTCCAAATTTTCTGCTTCAGCCATGTTGATGTTGTAGGTCTGCTTGACCTCCTACCGACGTGAGACGTGCACTACGATATCATACCTATGTCGGGAGCGTCATACGTCAGCAGCATGGAACGAGCAGCAATTGACTTTCACGGTACACGATAGAGGGGGCCGAGGGGCAGCTGGACCTTCGGTACCGTGCTGACATAGCCGGCCGAGACATCGTTACCTGTTGTCGACTTGATATCCTCCTGTGTTGACTTCACCTCGGCCTCTTCTTCGAGCAGCACCGCGAAAAATGCTGCCTCCCGTACGCTGAAACTACGGGTCATTCTCCTTCATATATCCACCCTTGGCTGTAACCGATTGCGGACAGCGGCACGAACAGGACTCCACATGGCGCGGCAGGATGGAGCGCCAGACGAGCGCGTGGACAACGAAGGTCCTACATGCTGTTCTGTTACAATCCTCCGCAGCCAGCAGACATGATGACGAGGAAGGGAAGGGCGCTGTTCCTGATGTTGTCTGGTCGTGGAGCCGCAGTCGATGCAAAACATCTTCAAGCCGTCTTGTTCCAGAACAGACGCCTAATCTGATCTCGGCAAGTTAGCCGAACGACCAAACTTTCCCGTTGACAAGGTTGTTCAAACGGCAGTCGCAAAACGTTCGACACCACCTCTGCCGAACAGCAACGTTCGTTCGAGCGAAGTGAACACGTACCGCTCCGTTCATCTCAACGGCCACATCATGTCCACGCCGCTCACCGTGCTACCGGCTCACTGGGATGCCAAGCAACGAGTATCGAAACGAGGTCCAATGCCCGCCGCCGCATCTCGCCGCATCATCCTGGTCACACGTGGGCCGCGATGTCGCCTAGCGGATACGCGCTGCAGATGCAAAATCAAAATACTACGACTGGACATGCACTCTTTCGACCAGACGCTGCTAAATTAGGTGAGGCTACACAGCATCCGGCGTCCCAGGGCGGGACCCTTCTATCAGGACTACTATCATTTCTGAGCAAGCCCTGCTGTCGCCCCATGTGATTAAGTGATACGATACCTGCCTACCTACTTCTTCTCTCTGCCCCCATCAGCGTTTCAAAATATTCTCACGTCCTTGTCCCACGCCGTTTGCTCACCTTCGTCGTTCGCTCTCCTACGCCTTCAGTCTGTCGTTACCACTGCAGCCAATCTTTTGCATTCTCCGACCCACTTCACGACATCAGGAACCAAGACCTCGAATCGAGTCGCACGAACGATGCAGTCCTTCACCAAGCGATGTCTTGCTCTGGCTCTGGCCACTCTGACCACTGCAGTCACTGCGCTAGACGGCATTGTGGCCCCAGCTGAGGTCGCAGCGGGCAAAGAGACCGAGGTGACGTTCCAGTCCAGCAACGACGACAACTACCGCGTCTACCTCGCCGCGTCATTAGCAGGATCCAATGGCCCAACTTGCTACCTCATCAACTCAACCAAGCTGCACGACTCCATCAACGTGACCATCCCAGCCAGCGTGGGCCCAACAGCCAACTACTACTCCATCGCCATCGCCGACATCACTACCGGTCAAGCTGCAACGTATAGCAACCGTTTCAACCTGACCGGAGCCACTGGCAAATACTCAGACTACGAAGACGTGAGTCACTTAAAAAACCACAAGCCATTCGAACCACAGCACTAACATACACCCAGCACCTAGGAGGCAGCCCCTTCTGGTCCGCCGACGACCTCCCCTGCACCGCCTACGACTGCGCCCGCCAATGCGCTCAAGACGGCTACCCCGAAGACCTCACCGACGACGCCGCCTACAACACCATGAAGAAATGCATCATGTCCTGCCAAGGCGTCACCGCCGCCGAAAGCCAGACAGCACCCGCCCACGCTTCCTCCACCTCCGGCCCGACCGCAACCCTCACTGGCATGCTGGCCGTCATCACCCTATCAGGAGGCTCCGTCGTCACCGCAATCGAGACCGAAAAGGAGCAAAACGGCAGCACCATCACCGAGGCCGTCATCGGCGATGCGACCATCACTCTCAACGGCGCAGCCCGCACGATTGGCAGTGCACAACTCAGTCTCGCTACCGATGGCGTGGCGGTCGGCGACTCCACGACCGTGAAGTTCAGCAGTACCACGGCGACCATGGGCGCCGCGACCGCAACAGCGACCGATTCGGCAGCCCCAGCATCGACCAGCGACGGCGCAGCGAGCAGGAAGTTCATGGCCGGTGCCGCAGGCGTAGCGGCTGCTGGGTTCGCTGGTCTTGCGTATGTTTTGTAATCGAGCATGCCGGGTATGCAGCATACTTTCACATGAAAGAACCGATTGGATAGAAAAGAGATGAAGCAAGACCAAAAGGAAATTGGAAACAGTGTAAAGCCTGCAGCGCATAGCAAACAGCAACGCAAGAACAGAAACGAATGACGAGCTAGGAAAGCGCGACTTTTCCCGGATGGGTGGCAAGGATTGTGCTCCCTCGTACAGCAAAGCACGATGTAGATTATGAACGTAGTGTATAGACCAAAAATCACCGAATGTCCCCGAAGAAAAGTCGGCTGGTCGGTCCTTTGCCACATCTGTCAATGGTGAACGTTTGGAAAGGCAAAGACGTTCATGGTACACTTGCACAGGAACAGTGTGTGGGACATGATAAATTCTGATAGGTCAAGTGTCTACTTGCACCACTGCGCTTCTTCTTCTGGTTCTTCTTCTCGGATGGCTTGCGTGGCTGGTATTGGTAGCCCGGATGGACGATCGCATGCTGATGATGCCGCCTCAGCTCTCTGCTTGTACTCGTCTTTGACAGCTTGACTCTCGCGAGACCACATATCACGTTCTCCCTCTGACGCTCGCCATAGGGCGATACTGCTCAGCGAAGAGGTCGTGCGTTCGAGCTCCCTCGCCAGCTCAATGGCACATTTCAAGTGCATGACCATCCATCAAGATCATGAATGCGTTCTTGGGGCGTGCAACCTTCGCCACTCTCGTTTTCGTGGATGCAGCGCCGCTGATGCTGGGCTGGCTTACAGAGGTGGAGTTCGTCAAGCTATCATCACCGCATCGGGCAGAAGAACGCTCCGATGGAGCGAGGAGCTCAGCGTCCCACCGCCGCCCGGACGGTGATGGCTCCTATTCCCGAACCCTGAGGACATCAAAAATCTGTTCAGTGTTTGTCAGTACCGGTGCTGGCAAGCGCGATAACTTCGAAAGAGATGACACTCCGGATCGTGTATCAGTACCACGGGCTCTGTCAGGAGCCATCTCATCAATGCAGTCTTTTACTGCTATGTCGACCGTCGTGAGATATGGAAAAGAATCATCATAAAGGGTGAGTGAAGGGAATGGCGAGGGATGTCTTACCTGAAATGATCATGGAGACCTGCGAGAGGATGCAGTCTGTGAGGAGCGGCGGTCGAGACCTCTGATGCCTGATAACCTGGTCCAGCGTCAGTGAGGCGCTCATGACATCTGCATTCGAAAAGAATAGTGCCATATAAGCTGGTCAGGCTTGCAACGTTATCTTCTGCGCCGCCTGTCACAGCGACTTGGACATATGCTTGTCATTTGTTGTTTCGAATCATCATGAAAAGCTGGGGAGTGTGAATTGGGCGCTTACCTTTCGTGCGCATTGTGCCTCGCGGGAAACGTGCAAGCCAACGCGCGGTGTAGCGAGTGAGACCATGCCAATCGTGAAGCGGAGGCTGCTCAGGTTCAGCCGCGGCAGGACGCCACGTGTTCCGCGGCAGCGAAGTGATTCTCATCTGCCTGCAGAGGTCATGTCAGTCAAGCTCGCCAACAAGTGCTGTTGCGACTGCAGGTAGGTGTATGCTAAAGTCAGAAAATGCATGAATGGTTATAAAATTTGTGTCAGCAACGGCAAAGCCGAATAAGACTCGTCATCTAAAAAGATCTCATCATGATAGCGTCGACGGAAGGAAGAAAGAAAGCAAATCGAGCTTACCTGAAGATGCGAAAGGCGACACTTTCGCATTGCGGCGATGAGGAAAGACGAGGAATGAGTGTAATCTGTACCAACCTGTCAGCTCTGTTCGCAGCAGAACCGGAGAAGTGTTGTACGATGACTTGAAAGTCAAGATCAGTGGACGAGGTTTTCTAGGCCTGTCGCAAAGTGGCATATCGGCTCATGTGTTATCGGAGCCCAGTGCCAATTCATCAGAAGACGAGAATGGACGATGTTATTGTGACTTACCAAGAGTGGGCGTGGGGTCAGATTTCGCCTTCTTGCACTGCTTCTTCTCGGTCTTCGCTACAGCCGAAGAAGAGTGTCTTCCAGCTCGCTGCAGGATGCCGATGATTTGACTGGCCATTGCCTCAACGCAAAATACACGTTACAGCCAAGCGACGAGCAGCTATGCCGGATGCTGTACTAGGCACGATGTGTCTTCCAGCTTTTTCAAGTGCCTCACCGCAACCCACGAGGAAGGTCCGGAACTCGTCCGCCATTGTGTTGGTATCCATATCAGCGGTAGTGACTCCGATTGTTTGGATGTGGTGAAAGGGTGATAACAAAGGCATGTGCGAACGCGGTTTGCGCGAGCTTGGAAGGGCGTGGTGTCTTGGGTGGAGGCGGACCGGCCAGTCTCGAGGTCTCGCTTGGGGTAAGCAGGTCGACCTGCAGAGATCGCTCAAGCGCCAGCGGCGAATTGCAGGTAGCACATACACTGCCTGTGTTGTTCGGCAGCCTTTAAGACATGGTCAGCACATGCGCGCAAACCAAGGTGCAAGATAGACAAAGTGAAGTTGTAGTTGTTCAGTGCTTATAAGAGCCGTTTTCTCAGCAACAGCCGTAGCTTCAGCCGGTAATTCCATTTTTTGCTTGTGTTCATCATAGGAGAGATGGTTAAAGATGGAGGTGAAGCACTCACATGGTGGGACGCCATACTATTGCGGTTGGAGAGGGTGCGCCGATGGCCGCCGAGGGTGACGCAAAAGCCGCCTGCATCGCAAGTCAGTCATTGATCTTGATGGCGAATGCCTCGAGTGTGTATGATGTGTTCATCGTGGATCAGACTGACGTAGCAATGAAGTTTCAGTCCTCCTTGGAGGTCAAAGACTCTAGTTTGCGGTTTATGCCATATCATCAGTGGGAGGGGAGGGATGTGGATGGCGCTTACCTGAGCGGCGGATTGTTTTGTTCAGCTCATGGTCGCGAGGTATTGTCGAAGTCGAGGGACTACAACGACCGTCGTGAGTGCCGCTGCACAGTGGTTGATGTCGTGTGGAAGAAAGGATGCGCGAGCTTTGTCTCGAAAAGAAAGAATTTCGGAAGGAGCTTGGACGGCAAGTACGGGACGGTGCGGCACACCTCAGGCAGGCACCAGGGCAACAACATCACTTCGTTTCATGCGACTCGATCGCTGGTGGTATCTCCACCTACACGTCGAACGGCATGGACTGTTTTGCGATATGCCAGGTAGCCCGCTCTGGCGGGTTCGTCTTCATTCATCCACCCTACTGGGCTACATGCACCAGGGTCCGACGACAATAGTCGCTTTCATCAAGTCACGGACGCCGCTAAGGAACAGCAAGCGGCGGCAGAATCTGCTCCAATCACTCTGTCAACCGTGGTGGCGACTTCAGCTGCTACGCCTGAAGCTTCGCCATGAGAACACAATGCAAATTTCTTGTGCCTAGTCCAACAGAGCGATTCACCTCAACCACGCTAGAATGCATCACACGATGCACATTCGATCCGTCTTTTTCTGGATGCAAAGCACAAAGCAGACCCGTACGCACAACTTCTCTTTGATCAATTGACATCACCTCTCATTTCTTCTTGACAAGGACAAAGAGGACAGCGCAAGGCTGGCATTGTAGACCATCAAAGAGTGCCTCGAGAATCGATAACCATGTATCCCATTCCCTTGCCATTACATTCGCCAAGTGTGCTATCAACCGCAACACGAGCTGGACTCACCCACGCACAAGCTTCCATCACGCCAACTCCTGTACATCCGCAAAAATGCTAACATTCGGACCTCCCACCGAGGCTGGCTTCTCGACTTCTAGCACCTCATCCCCAGAAGCTGGACAGACCGTGCTTCAAGCCCAAACGAAACCAGCTCCCAACCCCAAACGCAGCAGCGGCCTAATTCCTGTAGACGTCAAATCTATGAAAGATGCCATCGATGATCTCCTAGCTGACATCAAGCATGAAGGTTTCGCTCCCTCTTCTACCACTCGATCCTTTCCTGAAATGGAAGATCCATTCCAATATCGAAGACCCATCACGCCGCCTGAGCCGGTACATCTCAGCTCCGTAGAGGCGTCCACCAGGCCGGGAAGCTCTAGTGAGAACCGATTCGCGCCGCCTGCGAATTACTCCACGAAGCCGAAGGAGACTGACACTCGAAGCCGCAGTGCTGACCCTCCCCTAACAGGACGCCGCAGGACGGCAGTGCCGCCGAGTGAATCGTGGAAGCGATTCGGGAGCTCAACGTACCACTTCGTCGACGACGGCAAATGTGTCAATAGATAAACCTTCTGCCCTCGAAGTCATCATCACGGACAGATCTCATCATACCAAGATAGCTATACTCTACCAAACCAAAGTCTCATTAAAATAACCGACATACACACCCTCCTCTCCCAGAATCCTCACCACAGCTTGCCGACAATCATCAGCAAACTGCGGCGTACCACAAGTAACAATCGCCAAACTCCTCGTGGCTCGCTGTCTATACTCTCTCATGACCTCCTGCACATCAGGCCGTCCATACTTGATAACATAAGGCGGCTGAGGAGGAAGCTTCGCAGGATCCTGCCGCGCCTCTTCTTCAGCTGCGCCGGTGAGGTAGACTTCCATGTTGACGCGATCGGTATGGATGACAGAGGCAAGCTCATGAGCGCAGATGTCGTCTGGTAGATGGCGCTGAGGAACTGCCCATACAATGTGCACCCGCGTGATGGAGTTCTCTGTCATGAGGAAGTTGGAGTGCGAGACGGCGGCTGTGATACCGCTGCCACCGCAGACTACGAGGACATCGGAGAAGCTGGAGAGGTCGAGCCTCTCACCGTATGGGCCTTCCAGGAGGACGGTCTCTTGCGTCGAAGCGTCGCATTCGTCGTGGCCGAGTAGCTTCTTTTGTAGGCGGCCGGTCATGCCTTTGTAGGGCCGAATCAGGAACGTGTGAGCCACTCCCGCTGGCGAGAGGTCCTCAGATACTGGGCGGGCGTTGATCTTGAATTCTTTCCCTGCGAGTGAGGGGTTTAGAGAAGCCTCGCCATTGTGCACGGGTGATGGCATCGCACTGATAGAGCCGCGAAAGTCAGAAGCGACCTCTGCCTCAATTCTTGACCGGGAAAGAGACCCTGCCATCCGGTGCCAAGAGCAGAGCGTGAAAGGATGACTCTCGTAGCCACGTAAACCGTTTGGCATGTAAAGGTAGTAGTAGAGCCCTGGCACTATCTTTCTTTCCGGGAAGAATTCAGTCAGATCAATGCGGACCATCTGAGTGGTACGATGGTATGTGACAGTGGCACGCATGCCCTTGGTCGGACGAGGCATCACCGAGACGAAGACCGTACGTCCAACACGAAGGATGCGGTCCAGACACCAGCTGGCAATGCAGGGCTAGAGGTAGTAGTTGAATTCGCCGCCGAAGATGTGAACATGGTACCAGAGTGTGACGAAGAAGACCAAGGACATGCCGATATGAAACATCAGGAAGAGGTCGTAGTAGCGCTTGCGGAAGTAGTATGCAGAGGCAACGAGCATGAGTGACACGACCACAGTCGCGATACCACCACAGTACCAGTATTGTTCCTTCCAGCTGGCTTTATAGGTTGTCGCACTGCCAGTAGGGTCAGAGTAAAGCTCAAACAGGGTGTAGGCGATGGAGTGGACAATGGCGTGGACAATTGAGATCCTGGCGATCCAGCGGTGGAATCTGTTGTACGTTGCGAAAGACCAGCCAGTCAGCCACATGAATGGGTCGTTACGAGCGGCGAACACCCAGACCATCGGGAGTTGGGCGATTGACAGGAAGCCGGTGCGGTCAGCGATGTATCGCGCAAGCTGCAGCTTCCTGGCGGTGTAGCTGTAGCATCGCAAGTCAGCATCGATGCATTTCTCAGGATCAGGAGCACATACTATTGGTTGCCAACAAATGTGTTGTAGCCCGGAAAGCACATGACGAAATTCATGATAATGTACAGTCCCAGGATAATGCTCTCCAGGCGTGGTGGGATGGTGTACAAGTATGCCACACCTTCTGCTTGTTTCTTGCCAAAGCTCGCAGGAAGGATGAGCGTTGTACGTATCCAGAGCCACCAGCTTGATTGTCGACCTTCTGACGGCTTCTTCATGAACTGAGTCGCGCGATAGACCGCACCGACAACGATCACAGACGCCCAGAAGCCGATCAGAGCGAAGGTGAAATCCAAGCTTAGATCCCAGTTGAGGTAGAACTCCTTGACGGTCTGCTGTCCTAGAGCGTGCCAATCGGCATCAGGAATGGCAGGAACGGATAGTGGTGCTTCAGCAGTCGCAAGAGCGGCTGTTGAGTTCAGAACCATAACGTTGGCGAGGTCTGCATTTGAAAGGAGAGATTCTTCGATAGTAGGCAAGGAGACGCCGGCATTCTCCTCACACTCTGAGTTGAGCTTCTCTCGACCCTCGATGGATCCCGAGCGTGTGCAGTATTTCTGAGCGCAGTAGAACATTGACTTGACCTTGAGATCGTTGCTGCACTCATTGAGGTAGTAGTTGAGCATGGTGAGGTCCGGTAAAGTGACGTTGTACGTGATGTAGTCGACATCTGCATAGCAGCCATTGAAGCAGTACTCATCTGGCTGTGGGTAGTAGTCCTTGTACCATGAGTGCTCTTGAATTGGAGGGTTTTTCGCAATGACAGTCATAACAAAGAGAGAGGCAAGAGCCACAAGGGGACCTAAACAAGGTGCCATCGCGACTTGGATCATTGTACGATGGTGAGCACTTCACATCATGAGATGGACCTTCAAAAGATCTAATCTGATCGACGTAGGTGAGTGAAAATTGATCCTCGAAGGAACCTCGGATCTAGCCATGCACTCTGCATATGGCGGCCGGGACCACGCCTGCGAAAGTTCAACCGGACGGTCCGTGACTTCTTCGATTCGAGAACTGCGCTCGTGTTCAGCGGGAAATTGATTCAGTCCCAGCGGCGCTCAGTCAGAATGTCCGCAGAGCTCAGGGCAACGCTATATGATTGAAGTTCAATCACAGAATCAGATAAGATTGATCAGATTGGCGGGCGAATACGCCGTCCAATCTTTGTTTCTGAAGTACCGAAGACGAACAATAGCTGTTTCCACTTCGCTCGCTTCATTTTCGCAATTGAGGATAAGATTTACCCAAGCATGGTCGTGGGTTTTAACAGACCACCAGGGGCCCCGCAGCACGCAGCATTCACTGGGGTGTGTTGCTTGAACCAAGGCGTGGAGTGCTTGCGGTGGCTCGTTCCCTCGAGACGATCTCCATTCGTTGCATTGGAGGGCCGTCTCAGGGTTTTGTTCCCACGCATGTCATTCGAAACATTGCAAGACGCCGGGAACACGCAGTAAGCACCAGGCCAATGTTCCAGAAATATTCTCGGATGCGAATGGACATCAGACGTGTGTGGTCGTCGACAAGCGCCTCTATTGTGAGCACTCCTCGCGGTGGCTGATAGCTGTAGCCAGTGGCCAGTAATCTATTCGCAACTCGTCAGCAAGCACGCGTTGGGACGACCGCGTCAAATGCGATGAAGCCACTACCGGCGTTGTGGCATACCGCCCTCCTCGTGGCCGAGGCAGGGACCTGTGCAGCAGACTCTGCACTGCATGAGGCCGGAAGATTCTCCCAATGCCGTATGCATTGCAGCATGTCTTTCAACTCTGTTTTCCCTGTCATCTGAACACGAATTGTTAGAATTCTCTGTCATATCGCAGAGCGTGAAGGAGGACATGATTGCAAGCACAGCCAGAAGCTGCCATAGGAAAGCCAGACCAGTAGTGGATGCACACATATGGTCTGGCTGCACACTAGTCGCCATCAGCCTGTTCGCCACGTGGCAAGAGCATGTTTATCTAGCTTTGAGCCCGACTCGAAGCCACTCCGCGCTCGACTCGACCTTTCAGTCTCTCAATCAAAATTGTCTGCGTTTGAGGCAATATGGCACATGAGGAGTTCTTTCGCGGTGAGTTCTTGTGGTTGCGCCTCTGGGAGTGCCCGTTCCAATGCGGGTGAGCCAATGAGTGGTAGGTGAAAGGCCTGGCGGGCTTTGCCGTGTGTGCTGAAGACCTACGATATTGACAGTGGCTTACTGCTTCGCCCAAGGTCGAACTGGTGCGACAGACATGACGTATCTGGCCCGAGGACTCTGGATGGCAGTAAGTCTGGTAAGGTCTCGCGGATGTCCAGGAAGTCATAACCGAGAAGCTGCCAAGCGGCATGAGCATTCAGACCTGTCTACTTGGTTATGATTTCTTGGCAGTCTGAGCAAAGCCTTCGCATAACCGGCGTCGCAGGCTCAGAGAATGCAGACGCATTTCGTGGCAACATGGTCTGGCTTTGCCCAGGTAGCGTAGCCTTGATACTCCCCTCCGCACGTCTTCTGTATGAGCCCTTTAATTTTGACATGCCAAGGCCGTGCGGAAAGGTAGCTGCACGTCGCGTCTAGCTCGTGGTTGATCTGTACAGCCCGTCAGCTCAGGACCGGTCTCTATCGCCGGATAGCCCAGCACTCCCGCGGTTGTCTGTGTCACGTCTGCTCAACGCGAAGTGGTCGGTCATCGGAGTTCAAATATAGAGTTCGGGATGAAGGCGTACCTACGCGTCAAGCTCGCATCAGAAGCTACGTCATGGACTTCGACCATGTGCTGTACTGTGTACGTATGATACCATAATATGTTCGGCTGTGCCTGTAACGAGTCACCCACCTCAATGCGTTCATTCTCTGCTCAGCTCTCCCGTCAAAGCAGATCCCTCAACCTTAACAAAGTCGCAGCCCCAGGCTTCACCTGTTCCAAAAGACCCGTCCACCGCACCATGTCTTCCGACAAAGGCGAGCTCAAAATCGAGAACACCAACATCAAGACCGCTCCTGGCGTAGAACTATCCGAGCGCCAACAGACTCTCGTTGGAAGCGTCCTAGATCTTTTCGCTGGCCGACCATCTCTTGCCAAGCTCCAGCTGTGGCAAGATGAGGGAGAGTTCATCGACCCTTTGACCATCGCCAAAGGTCGCAAGCAATACGAGGCACAATGGTATGGTTTGCAGACTGCCTTTTCTGAGATTGAGAGGCTGTCACACGAGGTCACGTCTGGTGGCAATCCGATTGAGATACACCTGCAGACAAGATATGTTGTGAAGGGTATCGGCAAGGAGCAGACCATAGCGAGCAAAGTCCTGATCCATCAGGATGGCGACAAGATTTCGAAGGTGGAAGACAAGTGGGATGGCAAGTTGCCTGAAAGTTCGATCGCTCAGGTGAGTTCGCTATTGCAGTTGCTGAGTCCTTTTTGGTGGTTGAGGTATACGGTGGGGTGGGTATTCTGGATGTGGAGCTTGACTTGGGAGACTTCCTTTTGGAGGGTGAGATGCTGCTCCCTCTATTAGCTGGCACGACAGAACAGTTCGATGGTTGCAGCATAGGCTGACTTGTCCTCATCCAGTTCTTCCAGCGTGTTAACGCCAATACTGTTCCTGTCATGGTTGGCGTGCCTAAGAATGCGGAGGAAGATGCGAAGCGGGGCAACCAGTGATCGCTCTGGCTGTCAATATCGCATTCATATAGTCTGTGTCATACGAGTGCCCTGCAGTGGTATTCGGGATCACCATCTGCTCTCAAAATCCTTCATTCCGTGTATGTTGCCCCGGAGCCCCACTTGCTCTTCGAGACATTGCTGGGCACTTTAGACAGGTTCCAATTCATGCCAACAACACCACTGGCAGCATTCTCCTTGCTCTCGGTCCTCTTGTGATATTCTGCCTCTTTTGTATCTGTGTGACCTGCCGTGGCTGTCGCCAAGATCTCCTCCTCTAGTCCAGGAATGTGCACTACGGATATGCCAGCGTCCTGCAACTTCTTCTTGCCCTCATTGACACCAACGAACGTCTCTGGCTCACTGACACCAACGACGACGGTCTTAATGGCTTGGCTACCATCAGTCCGCTTGAGACCCAATATCCGGTCGACACAAGGCGCGTTCCCCTGGCTCCTCTTATTACAAGGCTCCATGGTGGTATACAGAATTGTGTCCCTGGGCAAGACATCGCCAAGGCTGTCTTCGCTGCAGCCATTGGCCTGTGCATACTTGATGAAGCATGACTGCTCGGCGTGGGTATTTCCGGGACATTCGAGCGTATATCCAGTGACCAATACCCTGGAATCACGCGAAGGAGACACGAGAGCCGCACCCACGCAGAAATTGGTTGGCTTGGGCGGGCTCTTGTTGGCTTCGTCAAGGGCAAGCTGGAGGTAGTGCTTGTGGTTGAGCGAGTCGAATGTCATGGTGATGTTGTGTGATGTGCTTCGTTTATAAGAGCATTTTGATCAGTCCGAGTGAGCTGGAATTGAGGAGTACTGCGCCGTGCAAGGGCGAACGAATGGGTGACGTCAAACGCCAAAATTGGAGGACCGAGTATTCTCTCTTTGTTGGGAAGATCTTCAACTGCTGGCGGTAGCGTTGATCGTGCCTGAGCCACAGTAGGACTGCGATCGTACATGTTTACACAGTATTGAAGTAGTCACATGAATCGATGGTGTTGGATGGTCAGGGTCCTAAGAATCTGTTGGCCATCAACATGCGAACTAATACTCGAAGCTAATGCCATTGCCGAGGTCTTGACCAATTAATGACCGACAAGCAAAATGTAGTTTAGACGCTCCTGGCTACCATGTTTCTCTCCTTCTGCATATCGGATGCACAGTACTGCCTTGCCAGCGCCTGGGAACATGAAGGATGTAGGTGGCAGGTGTCATGTCGGCATGAACAGCACTGATCATATTTCAGGATGAGCCCTCAACGCCGGCGGTAGTATCACTGCTCGCGGGTGGATTCGCGGGAGCTGTGGAAGGAGCGGCAACATATCCTTTCGAGTTCGCGAAGACGCGAGTCCAACTCCGCGAGCAAAAGGGCCAGCCAACGCCCAAGAATCCGTTCAAAGTGGTCTACCAAGTGTATAGTAGAGAAGGTCTGAAAGCACTCTATAAGGGTTGTGTACCGCTTGTGGTCGGCTCCGTCGGCAAAGATGGCATCCGCTTCTTGTCGTTCGATACGATCAAGAACACGTTCAAAGACCCAGAGACTGGCACTTTGAGTCCTCTGCGTAATCTCCTCAGCGGTATGGCATCAGGTTGCGTGGCAAGCATAACAGCAGTCACGCCCACTGAGCGAATCAAGACAGCCCTGATAGACGACGCAAGGACCGAGAAGCGTTTCAAATCTGCAACGCATTGTGTGAAAACCATTTTGAAAGACGACGGCTTCCTCGGTCTTTACCGGGGTTTCGCAGGAACAACGCTCAAACAAGCTGGTGCCACGGCTATGCGAATGGGGACGTACAATATTCTCAAGGACTTCGAGCGCACCAGGGACATCCCGCAATCAACTCTTACGAACTTCGCCAATGGCTCTGTTGCTGGTATTGTGACGACGCTGTCAACCCAGCCATTCGATACGATCAAGACCCGCTGCCAATCCTCGCGAGGTGCCAGCACTGTGGATGCTTTCAATAGTATCATCTCCGACTATGGTGTTAAAGGCTTCTGGAAGGGTACAACCATGCGGCTGGGTCGAACCGTTCTCAGTGGTGGCATTCTGTTTACCACGTACGAATGGGCAGCAGCAATACTGAATCCACTATTCCTGTCTCAAGAAGTCAGGGGAGCGTCGACAGCGGCCTAGGAATCCACGAGAACGGTCTGAAACTCGTGCAGTCGGTAGGAACGGGATCAACACCGTCCTGTAGCATTCCACGTGGCGGGCACATGCACATTTGAGGCACCGCAGCACACCCTTTGGGCGTATTATTGCCGGGCATCGATGCGAATTCCTTCAAAGCCATCTCCTTGACCTTGTCCCGCCAACGCTTCGGCATCGGTCATGGAGCCGCTCCGAATGTGCATCACGGTCGTCAGTCTCCACAACAGCACTCAAAGTGACATGCCGTCTTGCAACAAAAGCAACACACATCACTTCTTGACTCAAGACCACCACCATCATTTGACGTTACAGCTGTCTCGCGACCCTCCGCCTCGCCACGCATCTCAAGATGCTCGGACAAAGCACTCCAGGTGTTCTCCACCGCCGTTATGTTTCGAAACCAACGAAACCCCTCCAAGATCTTCACACCAGTTCTCCACCACTTGTCGTTTTCTCACGTTGCTCTCGATCTCTCAATCCCTTAGCCTCAGCTTGGCCACCGAGCTCAGAGCAGGCGGTTGATCACAGGGTCCAAGTCTCCACCTTCAGGGCGCAGAACGTTTCAATCACGCACTTCCGACGCAAATAGAGTTCGAGAATCGCGCATTACCAAGCATTGCCGGCTGAAAGTCTCGGAGATCATTGGCCTCACGAAGGCCTGACACAAAGTATGCGCGACGACACCTCGAGGGCACTCCCAAGGATGCATTTGGGATACGCCGACTAAGGCGATACACGCACTGCATGCCTCGTCCCTACACCTTTCGTTTTCCAGCACGCGGCAGCACGGCATTGAGAATCTTCCGGCTTCATCACGTTTGTGCAATCTCCCCGAATCATAGAGTCCCACACATTCACAAGGCTGCTTTCATGGAACCATTGTGACGGGCAAAACAGACGCACGCGTTGACGGCCAGGGAGGTCGACGCTGGCAGAAGGCTCACAGAGCGAAGAGGCAGTATAAAGACATCAGACAATATCTCCAACACTAGGTTTTCTTCAACATCATCGTCCTCGTTCGATACAGAAGTCTTCACTTGTGACTTACCAGTCTGACCTTTCTGTTGACCAGAACTTCACACTCCTTCATATCAATCAGTATGCATACCAAGTCGATCATTGCTGCTGCCATTGGCGTTGCTGGCATCGCCAATGCCCTCCCAGCCATCAAGCGTGCAGAGCAAGGCGAGCAAGGCTGGGACGGGAACGGCGGCGCTCTCGGTGGCAATCTCGGAGAGGCCATCGGTGATATCGTCGATGCTGCCGTCAAACATGGTGACCACGATGACTGGCGCGGCAGTCGCTTGGACCGCTACGGTGGTGGACGATGCGATCCACGCTACGACGACTGCGGCGGTCCACGCTGGCACTCTCGGCCCAACGACTACAACGACGATGACCGGAGCTGGAAACGCGATGCGCCGGCTGACGAGAGCCAGCTGCGTCAGTACCGTCCTCAGAGGACTGGGGACGGCCAGTGGGGTTCTCAGCGGACTGGCGGCCGACAGTGGTCCCCTCAGCAGAACCGCCGCCCTGAGCAGGACGGCGATGACTGCCAGGCGCAGTGCATCCAATACTGCCCGACGTTTTTGAAAGATGAGGCTCCAGAGTGCGCTCAGCAGTGCCCACATTCTTGCAACCAGATCAACAGCCAGTCTATCGTCGATCCAAAGGGTCACGCCTCCTCGGACGAGGCTTTCTGTGCCATCTTGTAAGTCGAACAATATCCACTCACCTTGCAATGGCTGACGTTGTTCTCCTCAAGTGATCAATACTCTGAGGATGGCGACATGAGCACCAACCGATTCGACGGCGGTGACCAGAACGGCTCCAGCCAATGGCAAAAGATCCAGGATGGTGGCCGTGCTGGTCGTCAAAGCCTTTCCTCCAACCAGGTCCAGGATCAAGATGACGATGACGATGACGACAGCAACCGGAAGCGTGACCTCCCGGTCCTCAGTCTCCTGAACGGTCTGGGCGGCGGAGTCCGACAAAATCAGGAGAGCGAGCAATACGTGGACAACGACGGCTATGGCTCTGGTCGTGGCCACGACACTGGTCGCTACAAGTCCAGCGGCTACGAACCCAACAGCTATGACACTGGTAGCGTCAACAACCTCGAGAACAACCACGTGCAGGACTCTGAGGGTGGCGGTAGCCTCAACCCATTGAGCTCACTCACCTCTGTCGGCGGCGGTCTCACCGAAGGTCGCATCAAGAAGCGCCAGAATCTTGCAGGTCTCAGCCTCCTCAACGGCATTGGCGGCGGTGGTGTCCAGAAGCAGGAGAGCACGCAGACCGTGGACAACGATGGCTTCGCCTTCAACCCAGAGAGCGAGCTTGAGAACAATCAGGTCCAGAAGTCCACGGGCGGTGGCGTGCTCAACCCACTCAGCTCTGTGACCTCGCTCGGCAGCGGCAGCGGTGGCGGAATCATTAAGCGTCAAGGCGATCTCGGCGGCGTCGTCGGCGACCAGCGTCAGCGTCAACAGCAGAACATCCGTCAGACTGCCGGCGACAACAGCGAGTTGGACAACACCCGGCCTGCCAACCAAGACATCGACTCTACCCAGCGCGACTCCAGTGACGAGGATGAGAATGACTTCGGCAGCCAGCGTATCGGAGCGTCGCAGGTTGATGCTTATGACCGTGGCTCGCAGGGCGGTATTGGTCGTCAGTCCACTGGCGGACCAAACCGTGGTCTTAACAACAATGGCCGCACTTCTGGCTTCCAGCCTGGCAGCTTCCCCACAAGCGGTGCCGAACGTAGAGGCGTTGTTGGGGGCACTCCTCAGGACTCGAAGTGCCCGCTTTGGGTCCAGAGCCAGCAGTAGCGGTCCAGCGCCCTACACGGCGTGAGGGCTGGATAAATATCATGTACTAGGGTCGTGGACAAGATGTTCATAGGTGACCTGCAGCAAAATCTGGCGTTGCATCGAGGATGCATTTGTATACTATCACACTCTCCTACTGGTGTCGGTGGATATTCTCTCGTAGCTTCGTATGAGCGAAACATTTCTTTACCACTTCTTGTCCCAACGTCACGAACTCATGTCGCCAGCTCATACAGAGGCCGTATGCTCTCGTATCCCGATGCGATTGCGGTGTCAAGCTTCGGTTCAAGTATGCAAACTTTTAGCATCGCAATGGACGCTCCAAGAAGTCATTTTCGATAAGGCTGTTGCCGTCCAGGGTGAGACTCTTGGCTGTGAACGTTTTGCGATTGGTCGTTCGATATACCGCACTCGCATCGCAATGTGGTCATCACCAATGGACAGCAGTTGCAACATGGCAATTGTGGTCCAGTAAGTAAGTCGACCTCGTCCGCGGACTTTTCTTTCTCCCTGCCGATGCCAAGCCGAGAGGATCTCTGCATTCCGATTCTCACCAACACATCACCGCCGTCACAGCGAACGAATTCACAGCGATCTTACCTCCTGAGCAATACGCAGCCAGTATCACCGATAATGCTGCACGGGTGGCTACGGAGTAGCGGAATCCTGTAGAAACGAAGCACGATCGCGTACCAGAGTGGAATGCGCCAGCGAGCCTCATGTCCTAACCCTGCTCGCGTCTTTGGAGCGTCATGCAACATGACATCCTCCGCATAACAGTCGGAAGCACCTCCAGCTTCGGCGCTCCCACCGTCACTGGAACGACCAGGATCCGCATCCTGAGTCTATCTGCAGAAAAGAAGTTTGTCACAGGAGTGCAGCCTCATACTGCTCAAGTCCCGAATTCTGGCTCGTCATAGACGACTCCTGCTAGACAGACATGATTCTTTAGAAAGCCATCCTCAGATCAACCTCCCCGTGCGCCATGTTAACATCTTCGAGCCATACTCGGTGAGCCAGGCTCTTACCGAAGTCAAGACCCCGGACGCGAGCGCATGCGTTCTGTCGTGGATCTGACGCAGGTGCATATATAGACAATGCGCAAATGAATATTCTTCGCTGTATCTATAGGCTGACATGATCTCGACGTCACGTTCAACTCAGTTCAGGTGGGCAGTAATTCTACCTGCCCGGTGCAGGCAATATATATGGAGTCTTCCTTGTGGTGAGTTCTATAGCCAGGTCTCTCTAGCAAGCAAAACAACCATAGCCATGGCACCGGTCCTCGACATTGCAGCTTCTGTAGCTGCCACTCTCGCCCTTCTTGGCGGCGACACTACTACCACTGTCCCCGCGACCGCCACAGGTATTGCTCCTGCTGCGACTCCCTATGTAGCGGTTGGTGCTGCTGTTCAGTCGGCGCCATCGCTGTTTACTACGGCAACCACCGAAATTACTACTCATGGTCCTTACGAGGGCACACCAACCACCACCGGCGCCGAGCAGGCCTCCACTACACTCAGCGCCACCATCTCGCCATTGCCCAAGGCTGCCACTTACTACAACTACAACGGCAAGCTTCAGGAGCCTGAGATCATCCCATACCAGCCATGGGGTGGCAAGGGCTATGACAAGACTCCAGTGTACCAGGTCGAGAGCGATCATGACTTCGAATCCCTGGCTCTTGGTATTCACCAGGAGCTGATCGAGCTTGACCTTTTTCACTACGGTTTGGCCATCTTCAACGAGTCTGAGTTTGAGGCTGCAGGTCTGACCAAATCCGACCGCGATTTGTTGCAGTACATGGCCGTCCAGGAGGCTGGCCATGCTACTCTCGTCGCCAACATGCTCGGCTGGGATGCTGCTCCAAGACAGTGCACGTACGACTACCCATTCACCACCGTCCGCGAGTACATCGACTTTATGCAGAAGCTTACTCGATGGGGTGAGTCCGGCAATTGGGGTTTCATTGGCCACTTGGACTCACGCGAGGTTGCTACTCTCCTAGTTCAAGCTGAGGCCATTGAGGCTCGACAGCAATCGGTGTTCCGCCAGATGCTCGGATTGCACCCAATGCCGATCTGGTTCGCACCCGGTATCCCACAAAGCTGGCACTGGACTCTGCTCTCGCAGTACATTTCATCCTGCCCAGAGAACAACACCCGAGTTGCGTGGCAGAACTTCCCTAACCTATATGTCGTCAACCAGCCAAACACCAACCGCATCAACGCCAATAGCACTGAGGATTGGGAGCTCACCACTGGCAACCGTACCGGCGATCCATCAGAGTCTGCCAGTATTCCAGATGACGACAACTGTCTGCTAACCAACGAGACAGGCAAGTCGTGCGTTGCTGCAATCTCGCAGGACCGCGAAATCCCACTCAGCTACCCAGGCAGAACCATTAAGCTCGCTTGGGACGCTCCTGGCACGGCTACTGGACCAAATAACTCTTATGTCACCTCCACTACCGCCGGCGAGCCTCAGTTCGTTGCATGGCTGGGGCAATACAACCTTACATACACGCCTTTGGAAAAGACTGGCAACGCCAGCGGCACGACTTACCAGCCTGCGGGTGATGTCTTCGAGGGTGACCCAGCTCTGAACGGCACTGCCTTCATCGCACTTACCGACACTGACCAGCTGTTCTTGACACCATTCAACCTCAGTTTGATTAACCCACATGTCGCCGCGCTCGGCCTCTACCAGGCTGGCTAATTTGTTTTCGAGATACCCGATTGAGCGGCCGAGAACTTATGCTCAGCAGGAAGGTGGAGATGCTGTACATTTAGCACTTTGGGGAAATCTATGGGGTATGGAGTAGGATGATGAATATTGGTAATGTAGTCGGTTAAGACCATCAACATCGTGCCACCGTGCCTACCTCTTGAAAGTGACGTCCATCAAGAGCACCATATTCGAGGGGTACCTTGCAGACAAGCGAAACTCAACCTCTCGGAACGTGCCGCTGTTGGCTATACTTGAAGCCCGACCTCCAGTGCCCCTGCATCTGCTCTACACTTTATCATCAATAGAACATAATGTCTATCAATACTACCAACCGGGCACGCGTGCCATAGATAGCGCCACATAAAACTGGCATCAACGAGACCATGCTCGCAATCCCCAGGCTCCCCAGCCCATCCTCATGGCGCCACCTCTTCACATTCCAAACCCTCTTCGGCTATCCATCCCCCAATTCCAGCACCTCAACTCTCCGCGAAACAGCCTGGCTCGATGGTCTTCGAGGTGTCGCGGCATTTCTCGTGATGATCTACCACTTCAACATCACTTTCTGGAATACTTTCTACGTGGAAGCGCCCTTTGGCTCCACCACCATCCCGGACGAGCGCCTCAAGCTGGACGGAGGATGGCAACTCTGGGACTTCTGGAGACTTCCGATACTTAGGTTATGGGTGTGTTCAGGCCACGCACAGGTTAGCGTATTCTTTGTGTTGAGTGGGTTTGTGTTGAGCTGGGGACCGCTTGGATCGATTCAGGCGGGCAGGCGGGAGAAGATCCCGGACAGTCTGGGAAGTGCGACGTTTCGGAGGTGGATCAGGTTGTATGTGCCGTGTTTTTTGGTTGCCGGATGGGAGATGTTGGAATTTTGGGTGGGGTGGAGGGACATTGGAGGCGTGGAGAGGAGGGGGACGCTTTTTGCGCAGTTGTGGGATTATGCGAAAGCTAATGAGAGGTTTGCGAATCCTTTCCTGATTAATCGGGACGGTAACAATGCGAATCATGCGTATGACTGGACTATGTGGACGATTCCGTATGAGTTTTCGGGATCTATGCTAGTCTTCGTGGTTCTACTCGCCGTAAGTCGAATTGAGGAGTATCGGCAGAGGACGATTGCGATAGGGGTCGTGGCAATCTATGCATGTTTGCGAGCGGAGTGGAATTTCTGGCTGTTCGCTACTGGTATGCTGATCGCGAACTATGTCAGGCATGCAGGAGGCTTTGAAGAGCTGACGAGGACTACGAGCCGACGTTTACATATTATGTGTATCGTCATGCTCATTGTGGGGATGCTGCTGGCTGGCGTGCCAACCAACAGCCAGTTTTATACCCGGCCTGGATACACGTGGCTGAGGAGCCTTTTACCTTCAAACTGGCTTGAGGTCGAAGGTGGGACGCGGTTGTGGTGGTGCTGGTCTGGCATACTCTTCATCTTTGGTGCCTGTCATCTTGCGGGAGTCAGACGGCTGTTCGAGCTCTCGTTCATGAGGTATCTCGGACGGGTCAGCTATATGCTATACTTGACCCATCGCATCGTTCTGAACGCGGTGGGACCTCTGCTCAGGTCCATCATTTACTCCTTCATTGGGCGCAAAGAGTGGATCGACGACTCCTACGATGATGGTACCCTCTTACATCCTCTCTTTACCTTACTGGGCTACGTTCTGCTGCTTAGTGCGCTGATACCTTTATGTCTCATTGTGGCGCACTGGACAGAGATGGCTATCGACAGACCGAGTACAAAACTCGCGCGGCGCGTCGATGACTGGTATCTTGGTCCATCTTCAACACCAATCGCACCATATGGGGAGAACGGGATATTACTGCCTTCGCGTGCGAACGTTGAAGCGCACGCTGCCACAGACGTTGAACTGCTGCATACTGTGGCGGACAACGCTCTTGCGCAGGATGCACGTTGATTGATCAGTCCAGGACAATCGATCAGCCGAGGAGCCGCAAGGAGTACCTGATATTGGTGACAACCCCACCTGGTAATCCAGACGCTCGAATCTGTTCGATCTTGTTGTGCTTCTCGGCATTCCCGACTCGCCTTGTCGTCCCGTCGTGGCATTATGAGGTCCAATGACTTCGAAGAGCGATCATGCACCGTACCACGAGCTGACGCAGCAGTGGCACAAAGCCTGGATAAGCCTCAAATGTTGAGAGGCCTCACGAAACACGGAGATGTGTAAGCACCTTTCTGGTAGTTGTTACGGCTCACATACAGACCTATCTCATCTCTTGACGATCACCCTCAATCATCGGTTCGAGTGAAGACGGCGCTTTCATGGTACCACGATGCGGCCTTCGAACACTTTCGCTTCTTGCCGTCGGTTTAGCCGTCAGAATCGCGACAAACATGACATTCGAGCCCGACACGCACCGTACGGGTCCCTAACATGGCAAGAACGGCCGGCATAGCAGCTTCTGTCATCAACGCTGATGCCTGCGGCGGGACAACCTTCGCATTAGGATGTCAAGACCCTGCAATCTGCGGCAACTTGGGCGTGAACCGTGAACAGGCGAGTTTCTTCAAGCGTTGATTCGAGGGTAGGGTCTGATCGATTACAGGTTATCACGACTGTTCATCCCACTGCTTATCAGCTGTCATATTCTGCTCGGAAGACCTTCTTGAAAGTTGACGTCGACTATCACACTATTGTGCTCGAGAGAAACGATCAATGCGACTTGCAAGGACCATTCAACGCTTTCACACAGGCCATATGCACTGACACCATGACGATTGGACATGACTCTGCCAGCGACAGCCTGATGACGAGAACCGTCATATACATTCGAACATTTCCCAGCGCATCACAGTTCACGTCTATCCCGGTGGCAGCTGGTGATGAGAAGCCTTGAACAGGTCTGAAGACTTGTGCGGCGCCTGGGCCAAAGGAGTTGCTGTAGAGGTTGTTCGCTACTGTGCATCCGACGTAGATTCGAAACTCTAGTATGACCATGCTTGAGACATTGAGTAGCGCTGGAGGCTGGTCAAGCAAAAAATGTTTGTTTTGCCATGTTTGAGCTCATGATATACCAGAATAGCATCACTTAAACAGAGCCACTAATCCACCTGTCCTAGCCCATTAAGGCCATTCAATCGCCATGCCAATAATCCTCCTTCTCTGTAGCATGTTCGTTCTCAGCGCAACCGCCATGAACAATAACAGCACAATCATTACCAGCCGCAACATCACGATAACCGGCGGCTTCACCGCCCAAGCCCCAGTCTCCATAGTCTCAGCGAATCCCTGCGGCGCCACAGCTCTTGCGGTCAACGTCTGCGATGTTCAGAACTGTAGAGCTACAAATGACAGTCAAATCCTCGCCGGCCTCGTAAGTCACATCCAAGCCATCGCTCTCCCCATCTCTTACGCGAGGCCGCACAACACAGGCCCGAGTCACGTTATCTCCTACACGATAATAGGCCAACTACGACATTGTCGCCTCTCAACAGCTCCGTTCCATGCACATTCACTGGCAGCAGCGCCTGTGAGCTCTTCGAGACTTTTGGTACAATCACGTCGAAAGTCTGTATAGATGGGTCGTGAGCTGCGTCCCGAATCTGACCACTGGAATGTCGGTAGCGAATGCGACGATGATTACAGATCGGGAGAGATTGGGTATTGAACGGATGGTGATGACAGGTGGCCTTGAGAAGCTTCCTACGCCCTCGTTGGACTGCCAGTCCGCAACAACCGCGGCATCTGTAAACTCATCAAGAGTTGCGGTGGCTACTTCGACCGTAGATACTGTGAAAATGTTTGCGCCGGCTGGCGCTATAGGGTTATGGGTGCTGGGTGGATGAAGTAGCGGCTCGGGACCGGAGGGCAGAGACTTCGCCCATGTAATGATCAGTGTTGATGTGATGCTATGTATGAGGGACGGTTGGCAGTCGGCGTTGATTGGCTCGGAAGCAAGACCGCAGCGGCATTTCCCGCACTCGTTCAGTAGCAGGCAAGTGAATGTCGCGCACAAGGGTGATGGGAAGGATGTTGATCCGCCTGGACTGCCTCATTCCGTCAACCACCGAATATCCTCCTCAACATGGGCTCCACGATCAGGCTCGACGACCCCGAGCTCCACACGATAAAAGTGCCTGAACAAGACGCGTATCACCTCCGAAACCGCGTGTGTGATATCCTCCAGCGCGACAAACCCAGTTTCCCTGGCGCGCAGCCAGTGTCGTTCGCGCGCCGCCACCTCCGCGAGCTGAAGGAGCAGGACTACTACGTGGCCGAGAAGACGGACGGCATCAGATGCTTGCTCTTCCTCACGCAGGACTCCTACGGTCCCGATCAGCCGCCGTATGAAGCGCAGTTCCTCATCGACCGCAAGAACGACTACTACTACATCCAACAAGGATATCTGCACCTGCCGACCGCGAACATAGACGACCGGACGGGGCGGCCGAGGAACCCTCCTTTCCACCAGCACGGCTTCCACAATGGCACGCTCCTGGACGGCGAGCTCGTGCGACAGACGTTCAAGAACGGCAAAGTACAGTTGACATATATGATCTTCGACATCCTGGCCCTCGAGCGCCAGTCTCTCCTGCACAAGCCTTACAACAGCCGCATTGGGCGCTTCAAGACTTTCGTCTATGAACCATGGAAGGCATTTGCGGCAGTCCCGGATTTCAAGGAAGACGTGGAAGCCCAGCCGTTCACCATCAGTATCAAGAACCCCCAGATGAGCTACGGCATTGAGATGATGTTCAACGACGTCATCCCTTCGCTTCCTCACGGCAACGATGGGCTCATTTTCACCTGCCTGGGTACCGGCTATGTGCCTGGCACCGATCCGCACATCCTCAAATGGAAGCCGCCCCACGAGAACACTGTCGATTTCCGCCTGCAGTACTGCGAACACCCCAAGGAAGTGGACGAAGAAGGCGAGTACGAGGACTACGAACGACCTCCACGCATTGAGTTGCACACCAACGGCGGACCTGGGAATGCTAAGGGCTATCACAAGTTCGCCGAGCTGTACCTCACACAAGAGGAGTGGAATGCTATCATGGCCAAACGCGAAATGATAGACTGGCGGATCATTGAATGCTGGCGTGAGGCCGACACCGGTCGCTGGAGACCAAAGCTTGACGATGGCTACCCGCGCTTCCGCGACGACAAGACGGATGCCAATCATTATAGTGTAGTGATGAGCGTTATCGAAAGTATCGAGGATGCGACGTCGGAGCAGGACCTGATCAGAGAGGCAGGTGAGATCAAACGTGCGTGGAAGGCACGAGCCGCCGAACAAGAGCAGAGACAAAGAGAAGAGAAGCGCAAACATGAAGAGGAGCAGCGGAGGAGACACGAGGCTGCCAAGGCGCAACAAGTCCAACAACAGCAGCCGCCGTCGAAGAGAGAGGAGCCCAAGGTTGAGGAAGAGGACGACGGGCCAAGATATGAGGACTAGAGGTCGTGAACAGACGAACGTGCCTTCGGCTTTCTGCATCCAGATCAGGCGTTACGATAAGATGCTTGGAGAAGGAGGTCACGCTGTCACGAAAGACACGGGAACGGCGTTTATTGGATGTGTGCTTGAGAGCATGATACCCTCAAATGTTGGTCAAAGAAAGTAGTGCCAAATAGATAAACTGCAAATCATGTGAGCATTGAAGCTCCAGTAAAACAATGCAGAAATCGATTTAGAAGGTTCCCATCACTATCTGCGGACGAGCTTCGTGAAGGATCAGAACTCTGTCCGGTGTGAGTGAACGGACCATCCCAGTTCATAACCTTAGATAGGAGCGGGAGAGGTAATGTAGGACACAACAGACCCTCATTCATAGACTGATGTATTGCAGGACGCAGGAGAATGATTTAGGAAAGAAAGCCCCTCTCAATTCATAATATTATGCACATAGGATAAGGGAGATAAAATATATGAACAACCCTTCCTCCCTATTGAGAACTTTACATAAAGAGGACCTGGAAGATTGTGATGTAGGATACGATTCAACAACGGACCTGGTGCGTGAACAAGCTCCCTTTCGTCGATTGGTAGCTGATGCAAGGGCAGGCAACATCACAGGAGAAATCACCGGCACCGTCGTCCCCGTCGGCGCAGCGAATGAGCTTGTGCCTGCCAACACCGATGGATCACATAGCGTAAGCATCTCTCCAATTCCTTTTCAATCCAGCTGACCGCCAAGTAGTTTCTCACAAATCAATACACCATCAACACCACCGCTCCAGCAGAGTCGACTCTGATCATGGATGTTCAGGCCATTGTAAATTACGCGAACGAGGCGCTCTATGGTCTGTACAAGGTGCAGTTCCTTGGTCCACTTGATGTGTTTGGGGAGGACATCATCTTTGGAACATTTGTGGCCAGTATGCAGAGCGAGTTCGAGATTGGAAGAGGTATCGTTGATGTCTGGAGAGTGGTGCCGAATGGGAGAATTGATGGGCAGGCTATTCCGGCATTGTTGCCGCCTGGTCAGAGTGAATAGTATGGTAATGGACAGCTGTGTGTAGGAGGACCGAGAACTGTGTGTGTCGCGCAGGGTCAAAGTGATTAGTGATGGCAAGTGTCCAGAAAGTGGCTGGAAGTAGTGTAGCCATAGTATCACTCCTTCCGAACGTTCTTCCTCTCCACACCCTTCGGCATCCCATCCACAGTAAGGAAAAAACACAAAGATAAGTCCCACCATCGCAGTAATGCCAATATTAGTCCACTCCTCCGCCCTCCACTGCGAAGTCTCGAGCCTTCACGCCGAGCTCAAAGCCCGCAAAAATGCTCCAACCATCCTAAAGTCCGTCAGAAGAATCCCGAAGTCGAAAGCATTGCAGACGGCGCCATTTTGAGGCGCCGATTTCAGGACGAAGATTGTCCATAAACGTGCAGCAGGCGAAGCAAGTGCTCATCGCGTCTAGAAGGAGTCGTGTCTCGGTTGTCGGAGGGAGTACTGGGTGAGATGCATAGCTGCAGGGAGATATGGCGGACAAGTGATTGATGACCATGCCCGAGGCAGCGATGAGGGGATCGAGGACTGTAAAGAAGATGCGGTAGGGGGAGGGTATGGGTGATCATTGTTGACATTGTGGATGTTGTGGCAGGGTTGAGGTTGATAGGATCTTACTGCTTTCTCTCCCAAAAGTGCCATTCGCGAGCGTTGCTATGTGACGTCAAGGCAACAGTCTATGCTTATACAAGAGCAACGCTGTTTGAAGAATGAAGTAGGGGGGAAGCAGTGAGCCAGGGGTTGTAAGGCACCAAGGCACCAAGGCACCACAGCATCGCTATCTCCGAAGTTATCTCCATCCTCTCTAAATTTCCACCAAGTCAACTCCCACTTCCTCTCCCACAAAACCCCACCACTCACCCACCCACCAAAATGTCCTCTCTCCGCAACGCCGTCCAACGTCGCAACCACCGCGAACGTGATCAACCCGCCGAACGCAAAAAATGGGGTCTCCTCGAAAAACGCAAGGACTACAAACTCCGCGCCGCAGACCACAAGACCAAGCAGCGCAAAATAAAAGCCCTGCAAACGAAAGCATCCGAGCGCAATGAGGATGAGTTCTACTTCGGGATGATGTCCTCGACGACGGAGAACGGAATAAGGAGATCGAAGCGCGGAGAGGAGAACGCGGGAGGAGGCGGGAAGAGTTTGGATGTGAATGTGGTGAAGTTGATGAAGACGCAGGATCGGGGGTATCTGCAGACTATGCTGCAACGAACGAGGAGGGAGAGGGAGAGAGTTGAGGAGGAGGTGCTGCTGGGGGAGAGAGGAGTGAGGGTGGAGCCTAGTGGGGCGAGGATTGTGTTTGGCGAGGATGAGGATGATGAGGGTGTGCCCGCGCTTCCTACGCCGGCTGTTTGTGGGGATGAAGATTTTGATATGGATTTGGACGGAATGGACGATGAGATTGTCAGTGAGCATGATGAGTCGGACGACGAAGACTTGACACTTGAACAACGAGTGTTGAAGAGGAAGAAGCGACATGCCTTGCAGACGAAACGGAGGAAGCTGGATGCGCTGAAAGAGCAGGAAGAGAAGCTTAGAGCTGCTCTGGACGGGCTGGATCACCAGCGCGCGAAGATGAATGGTACGATTGGTGGAGTTAATAAGAATGGAGTCTCGTTCAAGCCTCGACAACGGAAACGATGAGCTCTGGCTGACACCATTCGACATAATCGTTACATTGCGATCAAAGTACCCCACTATGGACCGCGATCACATCTTTGCTGGCATCCTGGTCGCGGCATCTATCCTGATGCACTCTCCATTGAGGTATCCATTCTCCACACAAGTCCGCACCATATGCGCGAACTCCTTCGCATGGCCCAATCGCTTCGGGAACTCCGCAGTCTTCTCCAGCGCCTTCCTGACCTTGTCTGACATCTGCGCAGACATTGCAGTGGAGAAGAGACTGGGTGCGACAGACAGTGCGCGAATGCCATTTGGCGCGAGATCTCTTGCTAAGACCAAAGTCATACTCCTG
Source organism: Mycosphaerella arachidis (assembly GCA_001297265.1). Classification (NCBI taxonomy): domain Eukaryota; kingdom Fungi; phylum Ascomycota; class Dothideomycetes; order Mycosphaerellales; family Mycosphaerellaceae; genus Mycosphaerella; species Mycosphaerella arachidis. The sequence goes on from LIHB01000128.1 coordinate 60,518, forward strand.
ATGGCCCTGTTCAAACGACGATTAGAATTTCCCTCTCTGTCTCAGGATGTCTCAGGGAAACAGAGTCCTGGTCGAGAATACATACCCCTTTGTCGCGACGTACGACAGTTGACCGACCTGTCCCTCGAAAGCCGAAGTGGACGAAACCATGACGATGACACCTCTCTCGCCGTCTTCGTTTATTGGATCATTCTTCGCAATATGCGGAACCACCAATCTGAGCGTGTTCAACACGCCGCGGAGGTTGATATCAATCACAAAATCCAGTTTCTCCAAAGCGATAGGATTAAGATTTTTATCAATAATCTTGCCCGGCAGTCCAACACCTGCGAACGGCATCACACCACGAACCGGCTTGCCATTCTGCTTCGCCCAATCCACAGCACCGTCGATGGCCTTCTCCAGACTCTCCGATTCGGTCACATCCACTTCGAAGAACTTGGCGCGCTCGCCGAGGGTTTTGATGACTTTCTCGCCGTTTGCTGGGTTCATGTCCAAGATTGCAGTGTAGCCGCCATTTTTGTAGAGGTCCTCGACCGTGGCGAGACCCAAGCCGGAGGCGCCGCCGGTGATGATGAAGGTGCTGTCTTTGATTTGCATGGTGGTGATGGTGGTATTAGTGGAGATCAAAAGATGCAAGACTCAAGATGTGTAAGATTATGTAGACCAGTGGAACCGCCGAGGTAAACCTGACTGCAAGCCGAAAGCTTTAAAGTGCGGCGCGATGCGTCGAGCCCTGCGAATATGTCTTGGGCTTCCCTCCTGAGGCTTTCGATGCGTCTCAATTGAATGTGCCTACATGTCGATGTAAGAGGTCGCCGTGAAAGCACTGTAAATGGTCAGGTGAGCTCTTCAGCCTTGAAAGCATGTGAGTGCCCGCCTTCTCCGCAAAGCCAATGCACCAGCTACATATTATGTAAGGCTTCACTCCGGGCTTCACTCCGCGTGCTCTGAAAGCATGAACCTCGACACCAGAAAGATCATATTCCACCGCAGACCACCGCGCACGCATCTAGCGAGGATAGCCTTACACCACCGACAACCACCCCATTCACAACCGCACCTACAGCACACATACACACGCACATCATGGCCACCACCAACGGCCACCCAGCAACACCACCCCCCACGACAGCATCAGCATCCGCCTCCGCTCCAGAACCCAGCAAACCCACAAACACAATAGATGCCGCCAATCCGCTCTCATCAATCCAAGACGATGGCCTCTCTCGCCGTCCCCGCGACGCCCGACTAATCCATCTAATTCTCCACGCGCAAGGCATCCACTCCTACCAAGAACGCGTGCCCCTCCAACTCCTCGACTTCGCCTACCGCTACACCTCCGGCGTTCTGTCCGACTCCCTCCGCCTCGCGGCCGAAGGCTACTCCAACACCACCGACCGGCCGGGCAAGAAAGGACAAGCAGACGAGAGTCAAATCACAGTCACGGCGCTACGACAGGCCATCGCGTCAAGGATGAGTTATACTTTCACGGGCGCTTTGCCGAAAGAGTTTATGATGGAGGAGGCGATGAAGAAGAATTCGGTTGCACTGCCCAAGGTGGAGAGGGGGTATGGGGTTGAGTTGCCGGCGGAGAAGTATTGTCTTACGGGCGTGGGATGGGGGTTGAGGGAGGAGTGGAGTGATGAGGAGGATGTGCCGGTGATGCAGGATGGGATCGATGCGAGGGAGAGGCAGGATGAGAAGATGGGGGGTGTTGATGGGGTGGAGGATGAGGATGAAGAGGGTGCGGGGAGGATGGAGGATGTTTTTGGGGAGGGGGATACGAATATGACGCAGGAGTGAGGATGAGATCGAGATAACTGATCTTTAGCGAGGCGTTGGGGTGAAATGGGAATTGTTTCGGGTTCCGGTGGTGAAGCTATATACCCCCGATACAGAGTTGCTTCCTGAAGTTCAGCCAGACATGAAAACACAGCATGAAAGAGTGTGGATGCAGTACCCTTATTAGCGTGCAAGCGCCTATCATCACTCATAGCAAACCAGAAGAGCTACGGAGCTAGCTCGCGCGGGTATGTATGCGAAGGTCGTGAAACCCGTGGGTGGAGACTGAAGACGATCTGGATTCCATCAAAGCGTCACTGGTAGCGACCGACTGGTACTTAATCGACTCGAATCGCCCTCGCGTTTTAGGATCGCTAACCGTAGGTCGTGCACCTGTAAGGGACAAGCAACACGGCTACAAGGTGAAGCGTACAGTCTCCTTGGTTGTATCGATGTATCCTCGCTTCTCACCCACCCCGAACGCTGTAGAGCGCTCTTGAAGGCTTCAAGGAAAGATGATGCAAGAGAAAAGATGATTCGACAACCGACAGATTTGATCACCGAAGGCCGTGAGGATGATCGAGGTGATGTATCAACATTATATTTTCTGTGTATGCTGGGTGAGTACGCTACGCCACGCTATGCCTTCACAAATGCCCCCAAAACACTGACATGCACAGTAGTCCTTCCCATGCAATTCATCCACAAAAATCATATCTCATCATTTCATTCGCCCAAAGTCTCCATCTATAGCAGGTTCTGTGGGGTGTAGCTCTGGTCTGGCGTGACAGTCTGTCCGGACACCAGTTGCTTATCAGTGTAAGATGGATAGATGATCTGCTTGCCGTTGACAACAGCCAGGGTCGTGAAGCCATTTCCGTCTCCGAACTGACCGGACCAGCTGGAGGAGATGGTGTATGGGCCGCACTTGACCTCGCTGTAGGATGCGCGGGCGGCTGGGTTGCCCGTGACTTGGTAGTTGCACTGAGTGGCCTGGTTGTTCTGTCGGATGCTGTAGTCGTAGGTGCAGGTACTGTCACTGTCACCGCAGGTGCGCTTGAAGTTCTGCACGGTCCATTGTTCTCCGGAGGCCATCATGTTCGTGGACTGTGGGTTCGCTGCTGGTGCTGCGAGAGTTGGAGCAGCGACGGCGCTAAGGAGAGCGAGGACTGCGGTAAATTGCATGTTGATTGATTTGATGTGGGAGTTGTGGTGTTGGAGAAGATGTTGTTGTGAAAGATGCTGGTGCTGTTTGATGCTGCTGAAGTGTTTGCTTGAATGTGATGATACTGAGGTAGTGAGGCAGACGAAGGAATACTTATACCTGATCTCGAGGTTGCAATACTCGTTCAGACCCTCTCACGTCTATGTGGCTTTCTTGGCCGGCGTGTTAGTCGGCGACCAAGGTATACGACCATATGGTGACATCTGTTGCGCAGGATCTATGATTTCGGCGACGACAAGCACGAATGAAGAGTAGTACAGTCCACTTCAGGAACAGTGTCAGAGCCGTCCATTGATTGTGGTCCGGTCCGGTCTGGTGACGCTCCTCGTATTCCCAGCAATGATCAGCTTGACGTAGTGAGTGCTCACTAAAGTTCTAATTCGAGGTAACACAGAGCTGTCAATACGATGGCGCACACTAGTCTGTGCATTAAGCCACCGTGCCATCACGACCGGCGTCTCCGTAGTGTATGCGAAGCCACTGTCGAACTTCTTAGTGAGGAAGAGATGTGGTCGAGACTTCCCAACGCGAAAGGGACTCTCATCGCGAGCAGAAATTCGAGAAGCTTCAGGCCCCGTATAGAAGTCAGGTGCATGCGGTGCACGGTCGCATGCGCTGCACGACACCTCAATCTCAACACGTGTTGTTCTTGAAGGTGTCTTACCTTAACTACTGGACCGATTAGCTTTATATTTAGATAATATAGTTATTAATATGTATTCTTTTATTGCTATAACTATAGATGTTGTATCTTAAGTAGTTGTTTTACTATCCGCTCTCGTCGCGTTTTAACCTAGATTAGGCTATCTACTACCTTAACCTTATTATCTCCCTTTAGATATACCGGTAGCTTAATAATTAACTACCTACGTCCTCGTAGCTTA